>BQNB010005427.1:675-101490 GCA_026074375.1 Tanacetum coccineum | reverse complement strand
CTTTCCTACTAATTTCAAACTCGAGAACACAAGGTGCATAGTAAATTTTCTTTCACTATCTTTTCTTTTCCTTTCTTTTCACTCCTTTAATAACTCGAGAACATAGCGTAATAGTTTTAGATAAGCCGAGCATTATAGATCGCGGATCGGAACAAACCGAGAAACCGAACCGAACATATTACGGTCAGGTCTTCGGTTCACAATTTTTCTCATTTTTGACCTTCGGTCTGGTCCGATTTGGTTCTGCCTTACAGCCACATTGTTGCTAATCAACTAACTAATAAATATTAATTTATGTTTGTTATTAATATTCATATCGCGTTTATTACACAAGCTTTTGTTGGAACTAATGTCCAAGTTCATAACTAATTGGTAAGACTATCGTCAAAAGTAGAGTCCTTTTTGGGTCGCCCTCAGTGAACCGTAAAAGAGAAAAGGTTTCGAAGAATAGGTTACGGCGTAACCACTTTTGGTGTTACGCCGTAACAAGGCGCGGGAAGTTTTTGGGGGATGTCTCACATCGCCCCAAGGAGACAACCCAACCCCCTCCTTTTAGATATAAATAGAGGGGCATGTCTAGGTCTTCATCATTCAATTCTAATTATCTATTTCTTACTCCTTGTAAGAGTCTTTCGTATATGTTGACGGGACCCGCGTTTGAGAAATTCGATTTTCTCAAAAGGTTAGTATTTTCCTTTTATTTATTTATTTATTAATTTATTTTCTTTTAAGTTGTTTTTTGTTAATTAGGTTTAGATCCTTTAGGGTTTAGTTCCCTTCTAGCCCTAGATTAATTATTATTTCCGCTGCGTGTTAATCTAGTTAGGGAATAGAAAACCCTAACAGGAAGATGGAACATTTGAAACTATATTTACCTCTCATCAACCTTCACCCTTTATTACATTACAAGAAGGTTGCAATGATATAGAAAAAGAAAAGACAAAGTGAATTACAATCCATTACGAGAAATTTAATGGTTAAGAAATTGAAGAGGACACGGGTCGACAGTAGCATATGATAGAAGCTCAGAATCACGCTCAAATATCTCCATTTCTTCTGGACTCAAGGTGACGGTGGCTTCAACACCACCACCTTTGGGTGTATCGTTAACGTATACAAACCTGTTGAATCCTACACTCATATAATAGAACCATATTGGCTTTCCCCACCCGAAATCTCTCTCATACATCCCACTATTCAATAGGCTGCTTGAAATTATGCAGTCTCGTTCATCAACGACATCTATCAGATGGTTTAATCCTCTCAGTATCTCGTTGATTTTCTCGTGCCCCTTTTCCCCTTTCATGGACACTATGTGAGTCGAATCTTTTTTTGATATTGATTCTCTAATTCGAGCCATCAGTGTTGCCAAGTTTGGCTGGCTTTCAGGAAAACAAATGGCAACAGCTTGATAAATAATGTTTCCAATGGACTCACTGGGAAAAGGAGGTGAGGCCCTTTTCCGGAGATTCACAGATGACGCGAAAGCATGAGGTGTCTGTGGACCGACTGGTCTGATGTTCGATGCTGCTTTGGCAGCCACCTTCCAAATTATGGCTGAGGTTGCCTCAGTGCGAGTTGGGCCACGTGAAGTCAGTGATGCGGACGAGCTGCTGCTATCAATTGGTTGGGACTTGAGACGATCAAAAGCAGTAGAATTAAACAAGAATCGTTTCGTACTAAGCAATTTGGTTGTCAGTAACTTGGAAGCAGGCATCAAAAACTCTAAGCAAAGATTGTTGGGAAAGACCTCATAAGCCATAAAACTTGGTGAAAGTATTTCCGGTGAACCTCTGGCAGCAGCAGCCCATGCCTTCATAAACGTAATATATATCTGTCCGTCAAAGATCTTGTGTGACAAGCTTGTGCTAAGACCGATCCCACCACAATTGAAGATGTTCACCTGATTTTTTTAAACAAAAAAAATTTGGCTCCAATTTAATCTGTTTATTCACAACTAAAAACATATATAATGTGATGATACGATTAAAACTCACCTGTATACCTATCACATAATTTCCTATTGAAGCTTCTTCTGTCCTAGGGCTTTCAGGATTCAGCGCTCTGACCTTTTCATCTTCTGGATTGCTTATAAAATCTTTAAGAGTCTGGTTGACCCGACCCTCAATGTAATACACTCCTTTGTCATTGCACTCAATCTCCAAGTTGTCCTTAACTTCTCCAGCAATGGGATAGAACTGAGTTAGAATATGAGATAAACTCTCCTTGAGATGTTTTGATCTTTTAGCAATCACATCATTAGCCTTATCGGAATTAGGAATAAATAAGATTAAAGGGGTGTATACATCAAGTGTCATTTGCTCTAAAATCGATAACTTGAAGTGTTTTAGATGATGTGGAGTGGGAGATGCTGGTTTGACAATCGATCTTGTTATTATTTCAAGATCCACCTTCTTAATGTTGCTTTCATGCATGTTATAGTTCATCAAACTGCAAAGAATTATGAGAAAACAAAATGCACACATAAGATACACGTTTGAATCAAGTTCATGCACAGACAGAAAAAAGATATAAAAGTTTGAACCTCTTTGAGGATTCATTAGCACTTAGAATACTTGAGGTGCTTTATTGTTTACACGAAGATGGCAGCTCCATGGACTTTGACAATCCAACTGGGTTCGGAATATGATACAATCGAGGAAGAGCATGTTGATCATGTTTAACATGATATTGCTGAAGTTTCAACAGACGTCGGATTGCTTTATGGCCTGAGAACAACCACTTCATTTTTTATTGTTGTTTATCACCTTCAAAGCCTAATATATTATTCTTTTAAAGGGTCGCCAACAAGAAAAAGTAGAACAGGTGACGCTGTCGCCCGGGAAACCTCACTAAACGACAAAAGTCCGTTCGACGTGGCACCAATTCTAATAGACTTTTTAGTCAAAGTTTGAAGATAGTTTCCCGGGCGATAACTTGGTTAGAATTTGACAAAAAAACTCAACGAAAATCTTGGCGGCAATTTTTCCCACTCGCTTTCCCGGGCGACATGTCGCACGGGAAAGATTTTATTAAAAAAATTAATTCACGTGAATGTTTAAGCGTTGTGATTAGTGTTAATTAACGTGCGTTAGTTTATCCCGGGCGACATGTCGCCCGGGAAACTTTTTATTAAAATTTAACGAAACTCCTGGCGACAATTTTTCCCGCTCACTTTTTCCTGGCGACATGTCGCCCGGGATTATATATTTTATTAAAAAATTTAATTCTGCTTTTAAATCATTATTATTTATAAAATATATTTTATAATTATATATTTTATAAATAATAATTTATAAAGATACTTATAAAATATATAATTATTATTTAAAATATATAAATACTAAAAAAAACATTTCGGTTTCTTGTGTGGTTTTAAAATATGCGTTTAACATATAACTATATAAAAAAACACTCCGTTTTCTCGGTTCGGTCAGGATATGCACTACCCTTCTATAGTTGAACATGATATACCATATACTTTTTCAAGATGTACATTCGTCAAGTAACACAAAAACAAACATTCGTTTAGTTAAATATTATACATACCACTTGTAGTAACACAAACGACTTACAAACAGACACTTAAACATATTAGAACGATAATCATACGAGACTTACAAACCGACGCTTAAAGCATACGAATTACATTCCAAATGACAAACTACTCCAAATCAAGTTTTCCCATGTTATTGTAAACTTCGTGAAATAGTGCGGCTGAATTAACTGTGTGTTGTTTCGGATGCATATACATATCCCCCTTTGCTAGTGTCACCATTATCTTATCAAGCAAGTGCTTGCAGTTTGAGCACTCTGCATTTCTTGAAGTTCCCAGAGAATAGCATGGCTATTCACATTTTTTACAAAATCAAGAAGACACTTATCATGAACACCATCAAACATAGATTTCTTACAATTAGCACAAATAGGATCATAATTCGCATTTAACAGTGAATGCTTAACTTCAACATCACGAATAGGTTCAACAACACTATTCTTTTTATTAACTTTTCTAGGTTGCGCTTCTACTTTATTCTTCATGTTCCAACTTGGTGTTCGCAAGATCTTATCATTCTTTTTATTGTTTGTAGGCTTTGATCCGTAATTACTAGTAGAACACTTCAATCCTGTAGGAGACAACACATGTATGTTAGAATCTGATATTGTAGATGACTCTACATGTTTAATGTTGTTTAAGGACGTGAGAGGTTCAACAAACCTAACTTTCTTAACCTTGTTTTTGGGTGTGACAACAACCTTTTTAGCACTAAGATTAATCGCATTAGGGCATGTATCTCGAACATATACAAGTAACTCCTGAATTCGTTGGGCATGCTTACAGGCAAAGTCTAACTCTTTGTCTAAAGGTTGTTTTGCTTTAGCTTGCTCGACTATTCCCCAAAGAATATCAGCTTGTTCTTGAGTATACTTAAGGTATTATATATGAGCTTCCCTATTTTGCAATAACCTAGGAGTTAAAGGTTCCAAGTCTAGCTTGAACATTCTTGGAACAATAGTGTAGGCAGATGGTGTTTGTGCAACAATATCAACAATTTCTTTTCCTTTTAATTTTTGTAAATCGTTTTTCAATGATGTTATCACAAAAACCTTATCTTGAATTTGAGCTTTTAAATCCTCATTTTTAGCAGATTTTAAGTTCAGTTTATCAATTAAAGAGTCACTCTGTTCTTTAGTACGAACACGTGTCTTTTTAATTGAGTCAAACTACTCTTTAAAAACCTTTTTCACATGATTAATTTCATTACAGAGATGCTCGTTTTCCGAAAGTAATTTTGCCATACTATTCTCCAGTTCCACATTTTTGGTCTCAATTTCACAATAATCATAATTCACATTCTCATCCTTGGACTTTTCTTTGATTGATTTTATAATTTCCTTCAACTTACAAATGGTAGTGTCTTTGTCTTGTAGCTGAGCTTTCAAATCATTATTTTCAAAAAATTCTAGAATTTCAAGAGCATTTTGATTATCACAAGATTCATCTGTTTGAAAATTTTCTTGATTAAGTATTGACAATTCAAGAGAAATACAATGTTTTTCAAGTTGTGAGTGACTTTTCAAAAGATCATTGCATTTTGTAATTTCAAAAGCTCAGCCTCAAGATTGAAACACTTATCACAAGAATCAATCATTTTTTCACGACTGCTTAAATCAATATTAAGACGTTGTTCAAAAGTTTTGACTCGTTCTTTATATCTCTCTAGCTCAACAGTTACGGATTCATTATTCTGTTCCTTATTAGCCTTTTCCCAGTTATTTACATGATTAATCATTTGTTCTGACATTTGTTCTATCAGAGATAAGATCATTGAATCTTGTTGTGCCTGCAAATTAGTATCTTGAATATTTGCCAGTTGTGTTTCTTGCAAATATTGAGAGTATGGAATAATATTGCTATCACTATGTATCTCATTATCTGTAAAATCCAAAACTTGTGTTTGTTCAAAATCCTGCATTGCATGCACACTTTGATTTTCCATATCATTAAGATAAGTTTCAGAATGAGGTACCTCTAAGATAACGTCAGAACCATAGTTGGAAATATTAGCCATGAGAACTGATTTTGTATTCGAGACATCATCACAGTTAGAATCATAAGTATCAAGATCCTCAGTCTGAAAAGCAACATTGTTTGGAATGATTGTCTGAACAGCTTGACCATCTGGAACCCCTGGATCTGCAAGAAATACGAGTTGCTCTTTATCCAAAATTTGTCCAACTTCCTGAGCTTCAGCTAACCTTGCTTTCTCCTTATACCATGTTGCATTCCTTGGTCGCTTAGGCTGAGTGCATTGCCTAGCCATATGTCCTTCACCTTGACAGTTGTAGCATTTAACAACCCTTCACTAGTACAAATCTGGGATTTCGTCACACATGCTGTTTTTTGAACGACCATACAGTCAGATATTTATGTGACTAAATGTACCAGAATAAAATAAACAGCCACACTTGAACTCATTTTGTGTGACCATTTCGGAATTTCATTGTTACACATTTGAATATTTATGTGACTAGAGGTAACTGGTAATTTTTTGTTCATTATTTAGTCACTTATAATTTGGGACATGTGACAGATACAAATAAGTTTGGAACATTAGTCACACTATATATATACATATGTGACAAATATATGTCACACAATTAAACAGTGTGACCAAAATCCATATATGGTCACATGAAGTAATTGTGTATGTGGCTAAATCATATAGTCAAGTTTGTCACACATTATTTAAAAGTGACTGCTATTTTTTGCTAAATATTTAGCTACATATGAATTTGAAATGTATGACAACTGAAAAGTAAGTTTGAAGCATTAGTCACGATATACATTTAAAAGTGCCAAATATATGTCACACACTTAAACAGTGTGACCAAATGCCATATATGGTCACACTAAACCATAGACATACATGATTAAGTGTAACTAAAATTTGATACATATAGTCACGTAAGTTAATATGCGTGTCTAAAATTTATGTTGTTACTGACTAATGCTAATATGCTTTATATGACTTTATAATGTGATAAATATAAATATGAAAATTATTTTCTTAAGAGGCGGGCTGAGTTTTAAGCGGTGGGAAACGAAATTATTTTCGTCCCAAATTCCAAAACATATCCCAATTGTTTAATCAGATTTAACAAAACCCACCAAACCCTAGCACCAAAACATCACACCACAACACCATCTCTATAGCATTCACCGTAACAAGCTGCCATCACCATCTCTATAGCTTCCACCACAACAAGCTGCCATCATCATCTCTATAGCTTCCACCACAACAAGCTACCATCGTTCCTGCTATCGTCGGTTGATAAGGAATTCGCATAAAATGGTACAATGTTTATTATTCAATTGTGTTGCTTATTATTTAATTAGGTTGCTTATTATTTTATTAGGTTGCTTATGGTAAACACCAAAATGACTAGGCAACAAGAACGACTGTGCCATAGGTAAACACCAAAGAGATGCAGAAAGAGATGAAAAAGAGATGCCCAAGTCGTAACTGTTCTTCCTTGGGATTAATTCTTAAACCCTTAATCCCCAAGTCGAATCCGTGTGTGTTGTAATTGGTTTAGACCGTATCAATCTACAACTCATTAACCAAGAAAAAGGAATTCTTCAAGCCTATGGTTGAAGGGCAAGTGTCCTTATATGTCTACAGGATTACAGCTTATGATTACAGTCATATGGGTCACGGGCGTGCTTATGTTTCCTTTGATCTTTTTCATCGGTAATTTCACTGCTTTCCAACCACATTTCGATTATTCAAACTACTTCTGCTTATATTATATTGTATGTGTATATACTAATTTATTTTGGGTTAATGGCATGTAATAGCAACGTACTTTCCCATTTGAGCCGTTATTAGATATGAACTCAAAAAAGTATACACACCGTTGGATGGGTATTGTGATACTTTTTTGAGTTCATATCTGATAATGGCTCAAATAGGAAAGTACGTTGCTATTACATGCCATTAACCCATTTATTTTCATGTATGCATCTTTTAGGTTTTTAAAACATTTAAACTACCAAGTTAAATACGTGCGCAACTTCACTAACGTCGACGACAAGGTAATCCACATTTTACTTTTTTATAGGCTTCAATTTATGTCTAGCGGTCTTTAGGGACGGAATCAGGGTGGGTCCCAGGAATTTTTGTAAATGCACATGGTAAAATTCTGTCCTGGTTCCGTTCCGTCCCTGGCGGGTTTCACATTTGTACCCATTAGAATGAGTCAATGATGATTCCTTTGATTATTTAGAAGCTGCTGTATCTTGCTTATTGCCTCTCGTTTGTCGTTAGTATGCATACATATCCCTTGCATTTACTATGCTATAGACAGCTCCATGGATGTCTATTCAATACACATTTAGTTGCATTGGAGTAGTAGGTAATATTTGACTACTCCAACACGATTAGAACTGGAAGAACAACAACTGTCAGAATGATACGGAGAACTTCCAATAAATTTACCCATTTTTTACAAGACATATGTAATCACAATGAAAGAACAAGAGCTGTCTTACTTTGCCTCCCCTTTGCGCTTTTAAGCTGATATATACCTGAATAGTCTTGACAAAATATGGATTGTGAATAAAGTCGTTTGAAGTCCATATCAGATTGGTTTAGCAGCTGATATCTCTAACCTCCATCCCTTTGGGCATTCAATTAAATCAATGAAGTAAAGAGTAAATTCTTTTGTGAATATTTGTGCTCACTGCTCAAGAGTATCCTTAGTGGAGATGGAATGTGCAATCTTCATTTTGACTTGTTAAAGTTGATTTAGTTTTGACCTCCAAACATCTATGTATAGGGATAGTGCTTTTGTGGGACAACTTCACTTGATCAACATGGTTCTTTTACAATGTTAGGATTTTTAATATATGTGTATATACCTAATGACAAATTGACAATGTATGTTTTAAACGATACGATATGTTGCCACTGTATGTCGTTATAACAAGCGTGGCTTAGAATATCTTTCTTATTGCACACGCAGATTATTAAGAGAGCCGATGAGTTCCACATCCTTATCTATATTACAATAGTTCTCTCTGCTTGAAGTTTAATGTTATGTCCCTTTTTTCCCTTTTCCGCACACTAGATAGTCTAGAAAAAACACGCCCGCCGTAACGCGCGTGCCGCTATCCTGCTTGTTATCGTAAAAATACAAAAACTTTATGTGAATATGAATATATCAATTAAATTTATGCATTTTTATTCTATGGTTTATTATGAGGAAATACTTGCAGATATGGTGTCTGATGTATAAACAATCGAACGATGATATGTGTCTATATTTTTTTACTCCTGAATCGTATATTAATAAAAGTTCACAGGTCTTTTAATAGTTTGTGGTCACAGGATGTTCGTGGTGATCCAGAACAACGACATAAGACGTTCTTACGGTCCTTTATAGACCGTGCCTTTTTACTCCAAAGGTTAGTATATCTTTTGGACATTTATAATTATATTCGTGAGTCCCTTTTCATATCTGGTGCTTTTGTATGGCGAAAGGCTCAACCCACATGTATTACTTTGTTACATGTCGTTAGCGTTTCCAATTGCTGAAAACCCCCCCCTCCACCGATCATAAATACATAAAACTCATATGTACGGGATACCTTGATGATACGAGCTAAACTAGAAGTTAATATTGCTGCTTACTAGTTAATACTGCTGGGCTAGAAGTTAATACTGCTACTTACTAGTTAATACCGCTGGGCTATAAGTTAATACTACTGCTTAGTTAATACTGCCAGGTTCAAATGGTGCTGCTAGCATAGTTGGTGTTGTTTGACTTGGCAAAGTCAAACAAAGTAGTTTCTCACCAAAGACTCTAACTTCCCAATCTTCTCCTCCTCAGCTTATAAATACCCTTGTTAGCTCATTTCTTGCAATTATGTTGAAATTGTAACTGTGTGAAAACACATTTCTATCTCTGAGTTCTGTTGTAACCGTTTGGTTGAGTTTTCACCATTAACGAATCATTTTGAGCTTTGTTTATTTGATTACGAGTTCTAAGTGTTTTCATTGCCGTTGATCTGTAAATTGTTTAACATTGGTTGTTAATCAGTTTGCTAATCTATAAATTGTTTAACATTGGTTGTTAATCAGTTTGCTAAGTATCACTTGATTCAGCTACGGAAGAAGCCATGGAAGAATTCAGAAGGTTTGAAGAGGAAATGTAGCAACAGTCGAACAAGAAGTTGCAGCAACAGTTGAAAGTATGGAGAAAGCTGCAAGGTACACGTCGAATAAATATGTTGAGGCGCTTTGAATTCAGCAAATGTTGTATTGCCTTAATTGTCCTGTAAGCTGTTCTCATCTCTGTACTTGTTTGTTATTACATTAATGTTGACTATATGATATTAATACTGCTCATGGTTTAATACTGCTCCTCATCATTAATGCTGCCAATTGATATTAGTGCTGCATGTACGTTGTGTATTAAGTGCCTTATTTATTAGTGTTGCAGGTTCTTTGCTTAATACTGCTATATGGGATTAGAGAAAACTTAATGCTAGGGTATATATATCATTAATACTGTTTGAGTATATTAGTGCTGTTTATAGAAGTTTGTGCTTATTGCAGTACCTTTGCATTGTTTTTTTTAAAGGTCATTGCGTGTTTGGTAGTACATTGTGTATGGTTGTAGTCATATGGTTGATGGTGATGTTCGTTAAGTGGTGTTAGGATGACTCGGCATTCCGCTGACAGAAGAGAGACAAGTAGCGTTGGCAATCTTTTTCTAAGAACAAGCAATTACTTATTCCTTTATGCAATATTAGAAATGTTTATAGATTGTGTTTAGCTGAGTATTTGAATTATGGCACGAATTACTATTGTATAATTTGAGTTCCCGGTTATTATACTATTCGAGTTGTTATTTATTTTGATAAAATTGCTTTTGTTTTTAATTTATCTGTTAAATATTCATATTATATATATATATATATATATATTTATTTAGTATGATCAAATATGATTGAATTTGTTATATGTGACTAAAAGATGCACTACATATATAAATGCGGCACACTTATCAACACTGATTAGGTCACTTTTGTTTATTTTGAATTGTGTCACTAAATATTACAAAAGTGCCACATAAACTTAAAATTCATGTGACCAATTGGATGGGATAGTCATAAAAATATACATTGGTGACTTGACTTTGAAAACATATGGTAACAACTTAGTACTTTTTGGCACTTTTGGTTAACTTTATGTGACGCTAAATTAAAATAAAACTATGCTTATGTGTGACTAAATATTACAAAACGCTACACAAACTTAAAATTCATGTGACCATTGGATGAACAATAGTCACACAAAATACACATTCACTTGACTTTAAACAACATATGGTCACACTTATTAACATTTTTGGCCACTTTTGGTTAACTCTGTATATGACTAAGCCAAAAATCATATGCTTTGTGTGACTAATTATTACCAAAAGGCCACACAAAACATACAATTCATGTGAACATTAGTATGAACAATAGTCACATAAAATAATCACAATTTACCTGATTTTTAAAAAGCATTAATGTCACACTTATTAAGACTTTTGGCCATTTTTTTAAATTGTATGTGACTAAGCTCCAAAAAACAACACCTGTTGTGTGACTAAATCATCACAAATGTCACATTTTATTTATAATATCAGGTCGCTCAGGACCGAGAAATAGTCCACACAAAATATCATTTACTTGAATTAAATCATCTCATAATGTCACATATATATATACTTTATGTGGCCAAGGACGAACAATAGTTACTCTCAAAAATCCATTCGTGTGACTATAAATGTTTACGGTCACTAATACTGATTATCCAGAACAAAAAACTTGTGCTAAATTTGTCACACATATTCGAGGTTTCAGTCACTCCTTTTTCAAATGGAAATAGCCATCGAACTCCCTCCGTGACCGTATGTGACCTATAGTGGCGCGATCTTTAGTGACAAACACCCAAAAAACACGTGTGACCATATGTATATCGTCACACATTTTTAGAGTGACCAATACCAGTTTTTGTACCAGTGAATGCATGGGTGCCTATTGGAAAGAATAATTATGTCTCGAATCTTCAAAATAAGCAAAAGAACACAATCTTTTAGAACTCTATGGATCATCTGCAAAACACAAACTTCTTTAGAGCATTCACTGCCTCAGCTTCTGTTCTAGCTATCTACATTCAATAGTTTTGGAATACCCTTACACACTAGAGGCAAAGACTAGAGTTTACCATTTTCAGTTACATGAAAACTGGTTCACACTGGATGCAAATCTTCTAAGGGAAGCTTTAGAGATAACTCCCATTGATCAAGCTCATCAGTTTGAGTCACCTCCTTCGGGTGATACAATCATGGACTTTATGAATGAGGTGGACTATCCAGAGGAAACTCACTTTGTTTCTAGGATGGTTGTGAATAACCTATATCAGCCTTGGAGAGCTATATTGTCGATGATCAACCAATGTCTCACCGGCAAGATTTCTAAGTTTGGATTAGGCCCCATCCATAATATCGGTTCTTCAGTTGGCTTTTTGGGGTATTATTACCCGTAAAAATGTTGACTATGCTTAACTCATGTAGAAAGAATTTGTATAAGCTATCCAGACTTTTCTCGCTGATAAGGATAATTTGGGCATTGCTACTAAGAAGGACAAGCTGAATTAAATCATTGTATATTCCTTGAATGTCGATTTACAAGTATCATTAGCTATTTGGTAGAAAACACAACATTAACCAAAGGACTGGGTCTCTGTTTAACATTGCAGAAGATGATCTCAGTCTTGGAAATCTCAAGTTCGTCCCCAAAGGCGAAGAAGATGAAGTCTTTGGAATGGAAATTCCTAAGGAGCTGATCACAGACAATATTAGGAAAGCACCTTACTACAACGCTTACTTGAATGGTTGCAAAGCTATAGATATGCTCAGAAATTTACAGCTGGAAGAGGAGGAAATAAGAATGTCAGAATCTAAAGCGATTAAGTCTTAAAAGCCAGCAACAGCTAAGCAACCCAAGCCAGTGTTTTTCTAGCATCCAAACTACACCGGATAACAGCTGAAGCCTGTGAAAGAGAAATCAACCAAGCCTTCTCCCGTAAAGAAAGCTGGAAAAGGTTATGTGAGGAAAGTGCAAAAGGGAAATAGTTCTATCTAACTTATTGACAAAGAAGAACAAGCTCATCCTGAACCTCAAGGAGAAGAGGTAGATTATGATCTTCAGCAAGGTATTCAGATGAGCATGGAATCCTTTTAACCACCCGTCGGTGAAGTGGCTTTTTATGAACTTACCACAGGTATCACTCAAAAACTCCCTATTGTTGAAGGTAAAGGGAAAGGCATTCCTACAGATGAACAGGTTGCGCAATCACTGTTAGAATTGCAAACGCCTAAGAATAAAGACACCACGGATCATCTCATTTTTCATAGGCAGACTCCAGTGGCTGAGGAAGCATCTACTGGACCCTCTGTAGAGCCTTAGGATGACACATCAGCAAATGTGGTTCGTGATACTCCGTCTCCCTCAGATGCAGAAATAGGTGCTGATACGGATAAGACAAAAAGTGAAGGTGACACTGAGATCTGAATGTTAGTAAAGAACAAGGAGAAGATATGTCTAACAAGGTAGATCTAGAGGAAAAGACTGCTGAAATTGATGAAGGCCAGGTTGCATCAGACCTTGGTAAAACACTTGAGTCTCGACCTCAATCGGAGCGTGTTCTCATAGAAGAAGACCAGGCTGGACCAAACCCTGGACAACATCATGTGGCTCTTGCTGGACAAAACCTTGAGCCCATGCATGACGACTTCGTAGCCATAGTCTACCCATAAGTTCATGAAAGCTTGAAGCATACGACTGAGGAACATGTCTACCTAAAGAATCCTCTAAGCTCATCAGGAACTCATTCATCAATGCAGAATCTGGAGGATAATTTTACCTTTGTTGATCAATTCATTAATGATAAACCAACGGAAGAGGATCCGGGAAAAACAAATATTGAAACTGAAGTCGAATCCATGGTCACTGTTCCTATTCATCAAGCGTCCTCCTTAGTTCCTCCACTATCCACTCATGTTATCGATCTCACACCTCCATAACCTGTATCTTCTACCATTCAAGAACCAATCTTTACATCCACAACCGAAACGACAACAACAATCCTTCCGGATTCTACCAACTCCACCACAATAAAGCTCTTCAGATCCTGATCTAGCCTCTCGTGTCTCAGCACTGGAACAAGTATGTGCTAACTTTGACAAGAAATACAAGCTCCAAGAAAAGACCACTCAAGCTCTTTCCTCGAGGATCTTTAATTTAGAGCTTCATGACCTACCTCATAAGATAAACCAAACTGTGAATGAAGTTGTCAAAGAGGTTGTTCAAACAACACTTCAAGCTCCACTTAGAGACAGCTTTAGGATTTGCCTAAAGCTGATATGAAGGAAATTATTCACCAACGGATGTTCAAAAGTGGCTCCTACAAAACTCATCCTGACCATAAAGCTCTCTACGAAGCTCTTAAGGTGTCTATGGATCGCGAAAACCAAGAAGCACTTCATGAAACATTGACTACATCTCGTAAGAGGCGTCAAGACGAATAAGATCCTCCTCCACCTCCTCCAAAGGGCTCAAAGAAAAGCAAGAAAATGAGGCATGATTCCGATTCTTTTGGTTCCAAACAGACTCCAGCTCAGACGCCCTCACCTTGGAAGTCTTCTGATATTAGAGATGCTCCTTCCAGCTCTTCAAAGAAAAACCCTGATTCCCAGTCTGAGCAGCCAACTAATGACATTCTGATACCACATGATATCCACCTATCAGATTCAGAAGTCACTGGTGCTAAACATCTTCCAAAGATCAAGACTAGAACAGACTCGTTGAAGCCTATCCCTGAAGAAGAAACACCAGAGACTCTAGATTCAGACTGGGCCATTTCTACGAATGATTTACTTTAACTAAAAACAACTGGGCTGATGCAATTGCTAAATCTTATCATGATCCAGCAGAGAACAAGCTGCTTCAGAAAACTAAAGATATGGGCTCTTTCATCAAATGGTACTGCAAACGAATTGGGAAGTCGAATCTCACCAAAGCTGATTTGGAAGGTCCAGTGTTCAAGCTACTCAAACCATTTCATAAGAACAACATCTCCCTACAATTCCAGATGGAAGAGTGTCACATGTTGCTGACAGACAATATTGATTTGACCAATCCTGAGGGTAATCGGGTTGTGCCTGACGTAAGCAAACCATTACCTCCAGGAGGTCCACCAGGTCAGGTAACAATTCAACTGCAACACTTCTTCAATAAGAATCTGGAATATCTTATATCAGGTGACAAAGACAAAAGGCAAGCTCTCTCGATATCCAAGCTAAAAGCGGCTTACTACCAAGACTTTAGGCTCGAAGAACTCGTACCGTCATGATGGATTGAAAGTGAACTTGAATACGATGTTAGTGCAGCCTATGGTATTTCTCACTGGTGGTTTAAGCGAAAGGAATTTTATATTACCAGACACATTGTTCCATCTGATCGTCATGTAGTTAGGTCTCATATGAAGATTCCTAATGTGGTCAGTCTGAAGAACAACTCTAGATATGGGTACACATACTTGAAGGATATTGTCTTACAAAGGGCTGATTATAATGAATACAAGATCTAAGAATCCAATTTCAAGAATCTGTACCCTAATGACTTTGAAGACATGTACCTGCTTCATCTTCAAGGCAAGCTCAACCATCTGTCTGGTTCTGACAAAGTTAACCTATTCAACGCAGTCAACCTATAGATTAGGAACAATGTCATCAGAAAACGTGTGGAAGACTTGAAACTCGGCATTGATAGCTATTAGACGAATCTCAACCTGACAGAACCAAGTTGGGATGCTACTGATTTTCTATTCAAAGAAGATTACACCATTATTTCCAAGCCAAGGGTCGTGATCTACAGAGATAGGAACAATAAGAAGAATATGATAAGGGAGACTGAGGTACACAAGTTCAGTGATGGCACACTGACAAGAATTCTTGAAAAGCTAGATCACATGGTTAAAGACTTCAGGCTGTTCAAGTACAATTCGGGCATGGAAAATAGAATCTGGTCTGAGGATGATAAAAGGAGGAGTAAAGAGTTTATGGAGGTGACTGAGAGAAGGCTCAAGATTAGGAGAATATTTAGGAATCTCGAAAGCTTTGTGAGTGGAAGGTTAAGAGATGTTGACTACACACTTATCTAGAGAACTGAATGATTTCATCATTCCGATACTCAGGTCAATATCATCTTATTTTGTATAATATATCTTGTTATGTAGTGTATCCTTAGGTGTTAAGTGTTAATGTATAAAGTTTTTCATGAGTTTTTCGTTAAACTCAAAATCTTTTAAAAATTTTATACTTGACACTCACACGTACCCTTATAGATTAAGGTGGAGCATTAATATGTTCCCTATTTGGCTTGTGAATAATCAACATTTTTCTCCCAGTTTTCTAACATATTTGAATCCTTTGATATCCAAATATCAAAGGGTTTGAAATTTTTGATAAGGGGAGAAAATGTGATTTAAATATAAAAACTGATAAAAATGTAATTTTGTGGACTCATGTGTATACTCCATCCTCCTTATGCTAAACTTTTTCGTTTATCGATGCACATGTTGGAGGGGAGCGTTTCTAAAAAGCAAAAACAATTGGTTTTATGGCAAGGTGAACAGTACCAAAAAGACCGACCATGTATTTACTTTTATCGGAGTCATAAGGTTGGTATGGTTAGGTATTAGTTCCCATGATCCAGCCAGAACTGGAGGGATCTACCCAGGGACAATCCACTAGTTAATGTAGAAGTCCTTAGGTATAACATAAAAAAGAGTAAAATCGAGAATAAGGGAATAGTGCTGATTGAGATGGAGCTGGTACTGGAATAAACCCAACAAGGTACTAGTCATGAAGTCTTGGTAAGCACTAAAGGGGTTGAAGAATGAAAAAGAATTGTAAGGATAAAGGGTGAAAAGAAAGAAGCTCTCCATACAATTAGGCAGAAATCGGGTCAATAAATCTGCTGTATGAATCACAATAATGATTGCTGACATTGAAGAAAGCCATCATGGACCTAGTGATGCAATGCATAACCCTCCCTAGCTACTCAGAATCTCCCAAAAGATTTCTGTTTCATTTCTCACAAAGACTAAACACGTTATCTATTGACTTTCTCACTCCGTATTAGTTGATATTGAAAAGGTGGCAGTCCGCTCTAGCCTTCGATTACTAAAACTAAAACGCATAATTGAGTCTAGAGCCAAGAGATCATCAATTAATCTCATTTAGACACTATTCCATTTTTACTTGTCATTCACACAATGTGAAAACAAGGATTATCATAAGATTCCTACGCATTATCCTTGTGGTATTGCCAGAACATCCGAGTGATACTTAAGTATTCACAATGAAGATGGAAATCCTGCTTGAGCCAACATCAAACAAGCTCATGGTAGGTGACTTGTGAGATCCTTAATGGGTCAAACTTGTGACACTGGATATCGACTCGGTCCAGCTTATGAATTGATGGTTGATGAATTTTGATAAAAGCTTAAAACTCTCAATGTGTTACAAAAACACTTTTTCAAGCAACACGTCGATTGATTTTCAAATCAATTTTCTCTTCAATCGGTGAGACTTTGTCTAACTGATTCACTCATATTGTGTTGTATGCTTTGAGACGCTCCGGTATTGAGAACGGCTAGTGCAGCTACGAAACATTGTCAAGGAGATTCTTCAGAATTCTACTTGATCATAGGAAGTATTTATACTGATAAACGGGGAACCATTGTTATTACAACCGTATTCGGAGAAAGTGAACAAAGACTCTTTCGTTTATTACTAACGTAAACCTGTAGGTATTCCAGACGATAGCAGCTGGTGGCCGGAGACAAGTCAGATTCATAACCACATGCTCATACTCGACCGACACATCCAAAGACATCGTAAAAGCTCAAGTATATGCTTCAAAGCTTCCGCAACTCTGATATCAACATCTTCTTGAAGTGATCAAGTATTAAAGTTAAAAGAACTTCAAGATCAAAGAGTAATCAAGCTTTTAAGATCAAGAAAGGTATGAGCATGTCGGTCCAGATGTCACAAGCACAAGATGATGAAAGACTACAAGATGATGACTAGAGATTACTTTTGGCTGATAATCTCAAAGAAGCTCAAGATTACACACAAGTCGAGTTAAGAAACAAGCTTAATATTAAAGTTCCAAGATCACTACATCAAAGTACAAGATATCTAGATGAGGAATCAAAAGACTATGAGCTGATACACAAGATCAATCAGAAGATTGCTGAGCTTAATTTAGTATTTTCTAGGGTGACCTCCCTTAGGGGAGATTGTTAGATACAAGAAAAAGACTCGGTCACCCCGTGTACTTTACCGTTTATTCTAGCTCGTTGTTAATCGTTAATCGTATGACATTCGGTGATGGGTCGGGTAATAAACCCAACGTGTAAGCATATTCCCATAGCCTAAGGGCCGGTTTTGTAACACCTATATAAGCCTCTTCCATGTGTTAGAAGAGGTGGTTAGTCATTTCAATATACAAGTTTCATTTTCTCTCTCTAGAAAATTTCTCTCCCACTTTCTCTCTCTAAGAAATCGACTATACCCATAATCTTCCATTGTGTTATGATTTCCAATATACTACACTTCTTTTGGTGTAAATTCGTACTCTTGTCTCGTTTATTCCAAAATAGATCCCAAGGCACGTGTATTTCCTCCAAATTTCTTCCAAGTGCTAGAAATGCAAAAAGAAACGATTAAGCACATATTTTAAGCATTTTTGCATGATTCTAGAGGTTAAATAACCCTGAAAAGTGTATAAAATTACATTAAATACCCATACACTTAGGATTTGCTTGTCCCTAAGCAAATGAGCTTTTCTACATAAACAATAGTAGTATTAGGGGCATTTAACTTACTCTTTAAAGCTATTCATGTCACAACCAATTAGACATCGTAACTAGAAACACGGAAAATATACACTTGCACCACACAATAAGTGTTTGGATTCTCTCTTTATCCCGAGTGTATAATGAATTATAACAATATGGAAAACGGAGAATATAACACTCATTACCTGTCATAGAATAGAAATTATCATAGGCTTGATAAAGGATCAAACCTCCACCACTAGGTGTAAGTTCTAAAAGTTACTATCAAAGAGGTCTTTAAAGGGTTGTGGGTTGTAGGTGTAATATGATAAACATGCAAATGGAAATGGATGGGAAATATTTGGGAAGTGACTTTTTGGGTGAATTTTAGGGTGAAGTGGTGAGCTAATTATTTATAGGAATACACACTGAGTTAGTAGCTAAGCCAAAGACTCGACCACTTAGACAAAGATATACAAACTCTACACAACTTTACATCAAAATCTTTCTTTTTCTTTTCTCATTTTTAATAACATCACTTAGGGTTTATAGATACACCCCTACACTTGAGCTTTCACATACTTGATACATGAACTAATCTAATAACCTGAATTAAGGTGGATCAAAATAATATGGAGATTATCCAACAAACATATAGGGGTATTGACTTAACTTTTCTTCCCCATTCTTCTGCAAAATAAATACTACCATGAATCCCAGTCGTCCCAAAACTGTATTTACAAGGATAAAGACTTAGCAACCGTGTACTCAAATAATTAACTTGGGTTAAACAATAATGTACTAAAAATAAGTACATACAAGGTAGGTTAAGACATTTAGGTGTAACAATTGGTTTAAGAGTTACAATGCTCTTCATTAACAATCCAGAGTCCACCAGACAATTACAAGAACTGTGAACAGGAAAGGCTCTAAGGGTTTCACTAGGGGAGTCCTGCACTAAAAATAAGTGCATGGCAAGGGAGTGGGATAGTTATATAGTCGAGGTGACCATAATAACAATTACAGGTTTAAAACATCGGTTAATCCTAGTGCCTCTTATTATTTAGCAAATCTTAATACTCACTATGCGGTCTCGGGATGCATCACTAAAGCAAGTTCTAGAATTTAATACACTACTGGTACACTCTCATATAATTTAAAACCGATACCAATGCTCTAGAAAAGGCGACAAAATCACACATGCACGGAAAAATCCATGAACGCAACACATGCAATTGCTCTTTCCTTAACTCGAGAAAGCTAAAGGTATAAATTATCTTGGGTATCAAAGATGGATACCAAAATTCCTAAAGATCTAGTGGCGAACCTCATAATTTGGAGGTGGAATTTTTTTTGAGTGGTAGGGTTTTTGTACTAGTCGTATAATTCCCTATCTAATGAGACGCTACTAGTACTTAGTTTCACCGGTATGTGCCATAATTTTTTTTTAAAATTTGGGTCAAAATTACCTTCCACGCTATTTTTTGGTATATTACTCATCAGTTTTAGGAAAACGCAAAGAAAAATGAAAGAACAGTTTCTAAGGCTTTTATTTCCCCCCTTACACTTATCATGAACATTGTCCCCAATGTTCTATAAAGTACCTGTAAACAAATAAAGGGAAAAGAAAAGATAGCAAAAGAAACTAGTACTCCCCTGGTTTTGCTCAATGATGGAGAAGAAATGAATGTTCCCGGCTAAATCGTCATCCAAGAATTGTCCACATGAAACTCGTAAGAACTCCCAGGCTTATTCTCATCAAATATAACCTGCAAATCAAGGACAAGAAACAACTATACCTAGCGTAAAATTGGCGGAATAATATATATACAACTATATGATTTAGGGTTTCTTGACTCTACAAAAACAAATAAAGAATAGGATGAATGTGTTAATGTAATTTTGGTTTTCTGCTAGTTTTAAGCAAGTTACAAATTCCGGTAATTATACAAAATTTTCAAACATTAGGAAAAATACGAATTTTTACTGTAGCAGGGTAATGACGCCGTCAGGAAAATCCTAACGCCGTCTCCACATGCTGTAAAGATTTTTTTTTTCTTTTTTTGAAAAATTTCTGCACGCAAGTCCCATTAGTATTTCCTGCAAAAATATATTGCAAAAACAACAAAATTTATTAACACAATTATATGACTCAAACAAACACACAAGATGTGAATTAATCTAAATTATTTATTTGACTTGTTTGAAATGGTTCTTGTAAACCGGATATTTTTCCCTACACTTATTTTGTAAAATACCTTTGATCGAGATTAAAACGAAGTTAAAATCAAAACAAAGCATGATTACAAAATTATTTTCAAACAATTAAAATAAACAAAAGAATTAAAACACACGACACGCCTAAAATGCAAGAAATTAAAAGATTGGGTTGCCTCCCAATAATCGCTTTTGTTTATTAGAGAGCTTTTTAGCTAGACTCGGAGTCCTATTCCCTACGTCACTCCTCCTTGGTCATCCACATCACTTCCACTACTACTTTCTTCGGGTCCGATTCGGTATTCGGGACCTAACTCTAAGAATTCCTTATAGAACCATAGTATTTTACTCATTACATACTCAACTCCCTTTCTATTATCCTCTTCATTCCTAAAATAGACCGATTCCGTATTCTCCTTCTCCATATCCAAACGCGAGTCATATTGCTCTATTTTATGCAGCATCTTATAGGCAAATTAATCATAAGTCATGTTAGATAGTTCAACAAAAGGCTTTCCTAATACAACTGGTGACATCCTAGGATCTATAACCGAGCTAATATCCTCTATAATCATGAAATCTGAGGCATTTGTTAAATTCCCTACGAAGATAAGCATTCCTCTAACTCTTCCTGTGAAATTGCTAATTACACTAGGACTCTTAGAATCTTTCCTATGTTCGAGTGGATTTGTCATTATCTAATTATAGAGGGTTCTAGTCATTTTGTTTAGGGGAGAATCTAGGTCAATGTAAGCTCTCCTAATGTGTACGTGCCTTATATTACATGGTATCTAAAGGTTCAAGGGGTTTCCTCCTACAATGATGGGGTCACTCAAGATCATAGATGGAATTGGGGCACTCATTAAGTACTTATGATATGCTAATTCGATCCTAATTGGGAATTTGTTAAAGTGATCACCCCTAAATTCTTCTTCATCCAAGACATCATCATCTTCTTCCATCTCTTCATTATTAGGGCAATCATTATTCTTAATTAGTTCGATAAGCATCATACCACTATCTTTTTCTTTCTTACAAACAACTCTAGAGCAACGCGATAAGGGAATTAAATTCAATGATTCAAGAATTGAGTTAAGCTTAAGAAAATTTTCAACCAAGATTAAGGTGGAACCCTCGGGTGGTGGTGGATTTGTGTAATTTATTATGAAAGTTTGATTTGAGAACAAAATTACGAACAAAAGCACAAAGAAAAGATAGACTACAAGAAAACTAATGACAAGAAAATAAAAATCTCACTTGAAAGGATTCAAGCAAGTAGACCTAAGCTAAATAAAGTCTGTAACCTATACTATTCCTCGGTAGTGGCGCCAAAAACTTTGATGAGGTTGTGAAACTCCACTAAGTTTTACAACGCCCTAGGCAGTGTACCTAACCATTGTAGTGTAGTATAGGCAAGACTCGGGGGTTGTTATCGTTCTCTAAGGGAATAGCGTGTGAAGGTCCAAACTAGATGTAACTAAGTTCTACGGGATTAAAAGAAGAATATTTTTGTATTTTTATATTTTTATGAAAGCAATTAAAATCTCAAGTTTAAAGGAGGTTTGTTTTAAACTAATTATCTAATAATTAAACTAAATCTAATATGGAGAATTTGTATGATAAAAGAGAAGTGTTTACTTAATCATGCATGATCCTTAGTATGCTTCTCCTAACTCTATTGGCTTGTCACAATTGAGATGTATGTGTAAGTTTTTCCAAAAAGCATGATGAATTACATAAAAACGCCATCTACATGATACCTCGCTAGGGAGACGCACAAGTAAGGTAGTATGAAGACTGTTACAAGGCCCCTAGGTAGATAGACACACATTAAATTACTTAAAAGGGATCATCCATAGATGGGTAAGGTAGTATGATGACTATTACCGATGGAATCCTTTCTAAACAATCATGTTGCTCTAGATCTTCGATACACTTAAGTAACTAAGGTTCTAGAGTCTAAACATGCACACACATAAATCAAGAAGCAATATTATTAGGATCTACATACCAATTCACATGCAATTATAAGCAAACACTAATGAGATCTAGCCTAGCATGTTAAAGATAAGCAAAGAACAATAACCAATCAAACAATAAGACATATTGAAAGATTAAGGGATAAAAGAACTTCACTATATTAAAACAATCGATTGGGGAAGGTACAAAAGGGTTGGGAAACCCTAAAATACTCCCAAATTCAGCTACAAATCGTTCTCTACCGAACTCTACTCCTAATATGCTATATGAAAACCTAAATTCGAGTTTGTATATATAGGAAAGCGATCCACGACGGCGTCGTAATTAATCCTAAATTCGTCGCGTCATCAAATATTTTAGGGGTTCTTTATGACGACTAAGTTCAGACACCGTCACAATTATCCTGATGCGGTCGCTAGCAGATCCAGACGACGTCGCAAGCTTCCTTGACGCCGTCTCCACCATCTGTGATTTATTCTTCAAGCCTTCTTTTGGTGTAAAATTGTACTCTTGTCCCCTTTCTTCAAAAATATAGCCCAAGTCACGTGTATTTCCTTCAAATGTCTTCCAAGTGCTAAAAATGCAAAAAAAAAAACAGTTAAGCACATATTTTAAGCATTTTTGCAGGATTATAGGGGTTAAATGACACCGAAAAGTGTATACAATTACACCTATTCATTTTTCTTTAGAATATGGTATGGAATTTTAAGATATAGAATGTGGTTATGTTATGGACTGGTATGATAGAGAATTATAATACATGTCTGATTAAGGCTATGTAGTTAGGTTATTAATATGAGTCTGATTAAGTTTCTCATATTGTTAAAAAGGTGACCTGATTTGCTTGAGTAGTTGACGTGTTGGAGGATTATTTTGTGGTGTTAAATGCATGTACTAATATTAGGGGTATGTACTAAGTCAAAATTCACTTTAAATGCATATGTCTATGCTTTTTGTTTCTGTATGTCACTAAGCTTAGACGTGCACAAAAAAACCAAAAACCAAAACCGTAACCGAAAAATAACCGAAAATCGTAACCAGTCAAAACCGGGTTTGACCAAAACCGATTCGGTTTTTGGCCAAACCGGCGGTTAGTAACCGGTTAGGCATTTCATGGGACGGTCCGGTTTGTAATAACCGATTAGTAACCGGTTTTTAGCGGAAAACATTTCAAATTTTGAATTTTAAATTTTGAATTCGACCGTGGGGATGCGGGGGGGGGGGACTTTTTTGAATGTTTTGGTGTAAGATTTACCATTTTGCCGTTGTATGTTTAGTATCAATAGAGGGATGTGTGTTGGTTGATTTACAACTATCACGTAAGCAAAAAACACTCTACAAATCAAAACCAAAACTATTTCACTAATGACAACTCAAGCTAGTTCAACTACCATCGGTGTGGTTCTTTTACAGCACTGACGATTTTTGAAGTTTTACCCTTTCTAACGAAAACCTGATGTTTGGCAACACTTCAACCTCGTTAAGATGTCGGATAACACGACTAAGTCTTAATGTAAGCTTTGCTTACATTTATTGTCAGCGGCATCCAACTCAACGTTGAGGGCTCATATCAACAACAAGTATAATGTGCACTCAAAATGGTTATGAAAGCGGGTCAATCATCTATGGGTCGAGATGGGGACCTGATTCGTTTTATAGTATATATATAACACTAGGCAATGCAAATCCCAACCAATTGCCCTTGACCAAGGCAAAAAGTCAAAATTCACAAATGAATCAAATATCATCCTGGAAGTTTTGAGTTCCCAAGTCGTTATGGTCCAACGAGGGTGCACAATTGAAAATCGAATGACGAATTGATATTTGTGTTTAAATATGACAAGATTATGAATTGGTTTTTATTATACAAGTAAAAATGCAACAATCAAGCAAAGAAACTAAAACGAAAGTAATTTAACTTAAATTCCTAAAACAGGTGACGTAAAAACGTTGAGCTAAAAACCTAAATTTTTTTAATTTTTAACTCCTAATGTAAAATTTTTTACTTTTATGAGCCTTAAAAATGACTAATTATGAAGAATAAAAAATAAATAGAACAAAAACGGAGGTGTTTGAGATAATAACGAGAGAAGAACGTGAACGGATCGCATCCCGTTCTTTAAAAATGAAAGTTGAAAAAAATGTCCCTCATAAAACACTAATATTTTTCCTAGAAACTATGTAATAAAAGAAAATTTTAAAAAAAAGATTTATATTTTTCTGATTAATATTTTATTTTTTATGAAATTTTTAAGTTTTTAATGAAAATTAAATCAAAAATACTAAACTATTTTTAAAAATTATGAAGAATTAGCCTGGACTTAATTTTGTCCTAGGAAAAAAATAAGCTGTCCCCAAAGCTTATTCCCAATATGTGTTAAAAAATCAAAAACAGTTATTGGCTTTAAAGGGGCAAAAGCACTTAAGTATAAATAAAACAAAACTCTACCGGATGAGCTTTGTAGCCACAGCGGTTGTGTGTTGGGATAGGAAGGGTTGAAATAGGTTGATAGGTTTATGTGAGTCTTGGGTTCGAATCACCAGGCTCCCGGGACTTCCAATTCCTTTTTTTTCAAAAATTCAAACATTCAAATAGTTTGTTAATGGACTAAAAATAAGCACTTTTAAAACTTGGAATTTTTTATGAAAGCTTATGAATAAGCTGTAAAACAGCTTAAAACTTGACGCTTATACTTTTTTGGCTTTTTAAGGAATAATCAAAAGTAAATAAAAGGAAATAAGCTACTAAACTATTCTAGATAAGAAAAACAGAAGCTATTCTTAAACCTAATAAGCAAAATGAAACATGAATAAGATGTAATAAGCTAAGATAAAGACTCGAATAAGCAATAAAAGGCTTAAAAACTAAAAAATTCTAACTACTAGGGCAAATAAGCTAAAAAATATGCTACAATAAGCTAAATTTTACTAATATAAGCATATAACGAACTTGACTACTCTAATAAGCACAATCGAATGAAAAATAAGCTAAGAAATTCAAATATGCTATATGACATAGAAAATTTATGCAAAACAGACAAACAGGCCACTTTTGGGCTTATTTTTAAGCACTTAGACAAAGTCTTGGGCTTATTCACTTACAAAACTAAAAAACCTAACAAAAAATCTATATAAAACAAAAATCAAAAATATATTTTGAAAGTTAAATAAGTTGTAAAATAGATGAGTGAAAAACTATGACAGACAAAACTTTTCTTTTTAACGCTAAATTTAATGCTAACTAGTTGGCTTTTAAAATGGACAAATAAGCAATTCAAAAGCAAGGTGAGCAGACACAGCACAGCTTAAACCACAAGTTAAATGAACAACTAGGAAAGAAAAATTAGCAAAATTAAATATGCCAATAATAAGCCAGAGTTGCTTAAAAACTCTCGCAAGTATAACCTAAGAGTTAGTGCTGCTAGAAATCATCTTAAGCTGTTAAGCTTATAAAAAGCTAAAAAGCATAATGCACGGACAAATAAGCAAACAAAATGGCTTAACTACACCTAAAAAAGCACTTAAAAACAAAATGAGACAAGAAACTTTAACAAATAAGCACTCTCAGCACCAGAGGAGCTTTTGACCCAAACAGCCAAAAAGGGCACTTTCAGGCTTATTTATAAGCCTGAAAATGGAGTCTTGAGGGAAAAAGGCTTATATACCCTTGGACATTGGCCTATGGACTTCTAGGGTATAAGCAAAACTAAAGAGTTTTGAAGCTTTATTAGCCAAGAAAATGGCTTATGTGAAAAAAGCTTAACACAATTATGCTTACTGAGTATGTTTTGCTTAAAACGGCAAAACCTATATTGCAGGCTTCTTTTTCTAGCAAGTGAATTCATGTGATTAAATTACAATAAGATCTAGACATATGGACTTATGAAACAAAAATGAGCTAATTCACAGATAACTTAATTCTTAAAACAATTTTAATTGCTTAACTTTTTAGATTGAATAAAACTGACTTTTTGATATAGCTAAAATAGATTTTTGATCAGCATTGGACTCAAAACACAATTGACAAAGATACACTCCAACTTCTGATGTTCTACTGCTTTGTGAGACAAAAACAACACAAAACAGATGCTTTAAAATTCTAATCCTAGGCCTTAATCAAATAAGCTCTGCCAGTGCTATGGAAATCACAGATTCAAACCATGGTTACTACAACCTTTAAAAATGAAATTTAAACAATTACAACCCTTTTGAAAACAGTTCATCACTCTTAATTTTTGCTAATCAATCTGAATTGGTGAACCCAAACCCAATGAAAACTCCAATTTTACCCATTTTGGGATTATGGTAAACACCTTTTTAAAGTTTGAAATGGCTTTTTTAAAGGCTGATTGGTGGTGAGTTAAGCTAAAAGACTCCAAAGACATATTTATGAGACATGCATGTTTAGCCAAAATAAGCACAAGCTAGAGTAGTAAAAATAAAAAGCACTTCAATAAGCAAAATACAATTCCAACGTGTATAGGCCTAAAGTTTGTGCAGTTTAGTTAAACTTGCACAAAACAAATTTTAAAGTACAAATAAGCTTTAAACATGCATAGATACTAAGAATAAGCAAATCTAAGCATAAATAAGCACAACATAAGCAATGCTACAGTAACTTTAAGAAAAGTAAGAAAATGGAAACTTACACAAGTCCTATGCTTGTGGTAATGAAATAAGCTCTTAATTCAGCTTATAAACATTCTATTGCCTCCTATGAGGATATAGTCACAGCCATCCCAAATAAACTGTGCTCCATTGCTTTTGAATAATTGAATTTTTGACTTTTTTATATAAGTAAAGAAAATGCAATGTAAAATTTAGGAATATAGCAAAAATTTTACTTTTATTAGGACTTGGAAACTTGATACAATGCTTGTAAATAAGATACAACTAAAATTTGGGTAGAAACATAAGATTTAAGAAAAACTTATAACTTCAAATGCCTCTAAACTTTTCATTAACTTTTAAAAAACGTACATTGCTTAGATAAAAATAAACATAAGCTAAAAAAAAGCAAAACTCATAATTAAAAGAATAAGATGATCTCTAGATTTACAAGGATGTCATATTTATACAGGAAAGTTCCTCCTTGGGTCTTCTCATTTTGTGCTAACGTCTGTGAGAGAGGAGTTGAGGGGTTTGTTTTGTGAGAGGTTTGAAACTAAATCTTAGCCATCCATAATCACTTGTGCTTTCTTGAAAGTCAATAATAAGCTTGAATTTGTTCATTGAAAAATGTTAAGGGATTGCCAACTTGGCAATGATGCATATAACTAGGGTTTAGTGGGTTGAGGGTGAGGGTATTATCCTTTGTGATGTTTGGGGTGCAGGGTAAAAAAAGGGTGGGTTTACACCCGCGAACTGTTCTTGGGTTTTGTTGGGTGGGAAAAACAGGTTTTGGGTAACAGGGATGAAAAGGTAAAGGTTTGGGGGTTAGCCAACTTTGGCCCCTCAACTTGTGTTGTGGGATCTGCAGGTTGTAAAGTCATATGAGGTGTATATGTTTGGGGGAAGTTGCAGGTTAGGCCCCTTGGTAGTATGTGTGTTTTTAAACAACACGTTCCTTGTGGTAATACAACTTTATGGGTTTGCCAGATTCAACCCCTAAAGTTATATTTTGGGTAAATTGCCATTTCAGCCCTTGAACCTTTTATCCTTGATTTACATCTTTGGGATTTGGCATTATTGGTCCCTCAAAGTTGTATTCTTCTTATTCATCTTCTCGGAGTTGACTCAGACTTTGTCAGGGTTGACTTTTCTGTTGACTTTTTGACTTTGATTGTCTTTGGCTACTATTTTTACTCACGCTCTTTTCATTCCCGTGCTCGGTTTTGTTGTTTTTAGCTTTGTTTTTGTCCTTTTCTTGAATATCCGTTTCCTACACAATGCAAATACAAAACATACAAATACAATGTATTTTGGTACGTTTTTAGTCATTTAAGTCCGTTTTTAATGAAAAATGGTATGTGTAATTAGGCACATACCAAAATCCCCCATACTAAGATATTGTCGTGTCCTCACCCAATGTTATGAAGTAAACATTTGAGAAAACCAAGAATCTCAATCCCCCTCGACTAATAACCTCGAAAAGTGAGCTAAGTGTTTCGTCAAGGGGAAACTACGGTATCAATAGCTTCGACAAAGTCCGTTTTTCACTATTTTTTTTTATCTTACACTAAACTATCTCCTAGTTTTTTGGATTTTCCTTTTTATTTTCTCAAATATCACTACATGATTTGACTTCCCTTTATTTTATCAACACTTAGGATCATAGATTGGAATCGCCCATAGAAGAATTCTATGGATGGACCTGAGGATAATAATTCTTCGTCCGATTTTCACTAGTCCAAGTTAAGCGTAAAAAACGAAAATCACCGCAGAGTACAAAGTAAAGATGTTAACACTAACTTATAACTATGGATACTTGTCAACTTTCCACTCCCAATAATTATTACATCTCTAGAGTGATTGTGCTTAATATTAGTTAAATTTAGAATCAAGAACCAATTTTAGAAAGTAGTATTGTTTATGTGATTAAGGTTATTTATGAAGAACCTGGGGAAAGACTAGATCACCCACCAATCAGCATATTCTTGATAGTTCCAGGCGGTTTGACTTTGGTTATCCGGTTGAGATCCCCACAGGTGAATGTTTGCGCAATGTAATAAGCGGGATACTCCACCCTTTTAGAGACAGAATTTCTAAAGATTTACGCCTATTATATAATAACTACTCAAAGCACGCCAACCATCAAAAATTTAATGATCTCATTGTGTGATTTACTTTAAATAATCTACCAATGGCAAACCAAAAACAACTTTTGACAGTCTTAGAGCAAGTTTATTCTTCAGTTCAATCTTTATCTTGAGTTTAGGAAGATAATAAAAGTAATCTTAAACCATTAAAATATTTTCCTTATTAGTCATTTATTGCTTATTACTATAATCCGGTTCATTATTTACATGATACAACTATTCGGTATGCACTCCGACAAAAGATTGTAAGTGACTTAGTCTGACGACGGACCCTCCGCCTTATTGAAGACTTCAACATTCGCGCCACGCCTCCGACATAGATGAAGTAAACTGACAGAGATTTTTTTTTGTTAATTTCTTAATGAATACACTTTTGGCATTTATTATCTCACATTTGGGCTTTGTTTTGAGGACTTGCTTCATCGCTTGTGAGTCGGGAAAGTTGCAGTAAAACCTTTACAATCACAGTTTATATTTTTCATCATTCACTTTTCATTTTTTTTTACTTTCCGTAATAGAGAAAATTTTGTTTTAGAAACTCAAGTATACAGTTAAACTAAAATGAAAATTTTCGTTTCCGAAAGAGTTTCTTTTTAGAAAATGTCAGTTTAAGTTAAAGCAAAATTAAGCACGTTTATTAGTCAGGTTAAGAGCTTCGGGGAGAAAAGGCGACAAGTTACGCTCATAAGCTTATAAGATATCCAACTAATCCTTGTTTAGCATTTTACTTGTAAACAACACTATCATTTTTCGTTCTTCACGAATTTTAAAGTCCGTGAACGCTTAGTATAAAAGTTAAGGAACAAGCTAAGAGCTCAACACGCTCGATCGAGTCAAAATTTATTCTCATTCTACCCATTAGGAAAGACAAAACTGTGACAAAACACTTATTTTATTTTTGAAAATTTTTAAAAATTTTTTCATTTTTTTGGTATTTTTTCAAAAATTTTGATGGTAAAAACGGGATTACGTGACAACCGGCTACAGGCAAAATCAAATCGAAGATTCCCCCCCCCCCACCCATACTAGAACTAAACATCTGTCCTCGGATGTTTTAAAAGGGGTACCTACGTAAATCTAAGGCGTCGTTCTGAATTATGCCAAAGAAAAACATTAGTCGATTTAAGATTAGGATATTTGGCATTCCCAATGAAGCTGAGGATGTGAAGCTCTTGTGATCGGAGGTACAAAACCGCGAGCACGAGAGGCTTCAAAATCTAGGACATCCTGGACAAATAAACCACCAAAAAATCAGCATAACGTGAAATGGAAAGTGGCACACCTCCTAACGTCACATCAGTTAGAAGAAAATAGAAAGGAATGATTTAGGATAAGGATGGGTTGCTCCTGCGAAGCTACTTGTTTTTGTACCGACTCCACATGCTCGACTCGATCCCCGCATTTCATTGCTCCATGGGGAAAGTCTGGAGAATCATGGACTACCAATGTGTTGGTACGTCCCCTCAAAGTAGGTGCTTTCAACGATGACCATTCACTTTGAGTATGGACCTGTGAGTTTTGGGTAACTCGACAGTGCCATATGGAAAAGACTTGGGTTACAGTGATTGGTCCCACCAGCGGGTCTTAAGCTTGCAGAGAAAATCTTTAAATCTAGAGTTGAGAGGAGGGACTCGATCACCGACGTTGACAAAACCGCTGTTTTTTGTTCTTGAGTCATGATTCTCCTTTGTTTCTCTTATATAGATCTATGAGTTTTCATAGGCATGATCACGAAGTTTATTTAGAATTAAAAAAAATTTTTAAAATTATAACTCATTGATTGGACCTTCCGGTGAATCGCCCCGCCGGTCACTAGGTCAAAGTTTGATGCTTTAAAATCCCAATAGGCTTTGTGCTCGAGTCAATTGGTAGAGACATGCCTTTCTCGTACCACTAGCTTGTATGGGAGTACACCAATGGGGGTTTTGTAAGCTGTGCGGAAAGGCCCAAAGTGCGTCATCTATTTATAGACCAAGAGGCACGGTTTTCGCATATGGTCACTTTCATTATTCTTTTCAACCCTACGATTGATACCTCCCCTCCCCCAACTTGCCCACGTGTTTGGGGTAGGAGATACGCAATGGTGAGACGATGAGTGACTCTGTTATTAAGGCATGACTTTGCGAATGGTCATGCAAAATGGGTTCGCCAGCGATTCACTTATATTGCACGAGGAGCACCGAAATTCTTGCGAAGAAGTGATTGAGAAATGTGCAATAACAACTAAGGCGTCACTTGGTGGGGTACGTGCTTTTGCTTCAACCCATTTTTGACATGTAATCGACAGCCAACGAGTTTATATTTGTTCCCTTTCGAAGACGGGAACGGCCCAATGGAAGTCAAAGCCCCAAACGTCAAAGATTTCACAAAACTTGGGTTGGAATTTTAACGGCATTCTCACGTTTATGTGCAAATTTTTCCTTGACCGCTGGCACGAGTCGCAGTTTTTAACCAACTCGTGGGCATCTTTGTAAATTGTGGCCCAAAAGAAACCGGCATCAAAGATTTTTTTGGTGGTGAGATTTGCACCATGATGTCCCCCCGTGGGTCCATTTTTGGAAAGCTTCGGAGGAGGGAATGTCGAGAGCTTCTTGCCTGTGCACACACCGCGCTGGATCACTTGATCCGCAATTATCTTAACAAGAAGGTGTCATCCTCCAAAAGTAGTGATTGACGTCTTTGAAAAACTTTCTTTCTGCTGAGACGATCCTCCTTTGATTACAATTTCCCCGCCATGGTAGTTTAGTTTGCAAATCGGAAAACCACAGGCATTATCCATCACCCATGAAAGGTAACAATCCCAAGTGGTCTCGAGAGGAAATGTTTCGTAATTTTTCTTTTTATCGAGCTCACTTTCGGATGGGGATTTCAAGTCTAAAAAGGTGGCTGCGGCGAGATTTTTTGCTCCTTTTTATCACGAATAAATGACTCAAATTCTTGGAGCACGTGCAAGAATCCAACGGTAGCTATATTGGCTTTAGCATCCTGCTTAGTGAGCAGATACGTGAGACGATGGTCACGTTTATAAACTATGATTTAGGACAAGACAAGATATGGCCGGAATTTCTCGAAAGCATACACTACCGGTAAGTAATTCTATTTCTGTTGTAGTGTAATGTGATGAGCTTTGTCTTGGGTTCTTGCTTTGCATAGTGTATCGGCTAGAAGTGCTTGGTCTTACGTTGCCCCAGGACGGCCCCAACAGCAAAATCACTTGCATCACACATAATTTCAAAGGGCAAGTCTCAATCGGGGGCAACTAGAATTGGAGCCTAGGTTAACTTTATCTTAAGGGTCTCAAATGCTTTAATGCATTCCTTCGAGATGTAAAGGGTGAGTTTCTTTTTCAGGGGAGGTGGTACAGGCCGGATTATTTTGGAAAAATTCCAGAATAACTCATGATAGAAACTGGCCATTGACCGAGAAAACTTTGACAGACCTTCACAAGGTTAGTGGGATGAGGCAATTTTGCAATGACATCAAACTTTGTCGCCTTATCAACCTCAATCCCGAGCGAGGTCTTAGAAATTTTATGCCAAGGACTATGCTTCCTTAACCATTTAAAGTGGCACCTTCTCCCAATTTTAGCACAAGATTGGTGTCTTCACACCTTTAGAGCATTTTGTCTAAATGGGGTAAGGCAGAGGGAAAGAATCACCGAAAACTAAGATAATCATCCATGAAGACTCCCATGGTTTTTCTCTATCAATATCATGAAAGATTGCAAACCAAACACCCTTTAGGAACTGTGCCTGGTCGTCATTGCATAAACTAAAAGGCATGTCTCGATAGGCAAAAGTCCCGTAAGGGCAGGTGAAGGTAGTCTTTTCTTGATCAAGTGGGTCAATCGGGATCTGAAAATAGCCATAGAATCCGTCCAAAAAGCAATAGTACTCATTTTCGGCTAATATTTTCATGCATCTAATCCATTAAATGGTAACGGGAATTGGTCTTACGAGTTGCATCATGAGTTTTCGGTAGTCGATGCAAACTCGCCATCCGTAACAACCTAGTGGGTTATTACTCATTTTCTTCATTTTTTACCACGGTTTATGTCCTTTTCTTAGGGACACTATTGCAACCGGGCTTACCCAGGGACTGGTCAGAGATAGGATAATTAACCCAGCTTCAAGAAGTTGTATAATTCTTGTTAATAACCTCATGGATTTTGCCGGGTTTATACCCAAAATTCTCCTGATGTTGAACTACGGGGCTGGCATTTTCCTCATCAAATTCTTATGGGTTGCAAAAACTGTGGATAACCTTTCCCACTTAATATCAGAAAAATCTTCCAAGCATATGGAATGTTTTTGTGACTAAGAACCTTGATCAGGGCGGTTTATCCTCATCTTTAAGTTTTTTAGCGATTATAACGGGTAATTTTTCATCACCCTCCAGAAACGCATACTCAAGATGGGATGGTAAGTCTTTGAGTTCTAGGTCGGGAGGATCTTCACATGAAGATTTAATCTTTTCAGGCACATTAATTTCACAAACTGGTGATGAAGGGAGATTTGGGTCACTATTGATCACACTTAATAAAATCCTCAGTAAACAGTATCTCCTCAAAATCATAGATTCCGTTCATACCCGGTTGTATTGAATCATCATGTCAGAAATGCATCGATCTATTACATTAGAAAATCCACTTCCTCGAAGGGAGTGAAAGATGGAGATGAGAATCGATCATCCCCCCCCCCCCCCCCCCCCCCCCCCCCCCCCCCCCACCCCCCCCCCCCCCCCCCCCCCCCCCCCCCCCCCCCCACCCCCCCCCCCCCCCCCCCCCCCCCCCCCCCCCCCCAATCATAAGGTCCTAAGCGGAAGTCGGGATTGCCACTTTCAGAAATTTCAATACCTTCTTGAACATATTCTTCACAAGCAATGTCATTAACATCGAATCTGGTTATCGATTATCAATGTTATTGTAGAGAAAGGTTTTGTATCACAACTTTGAAGGGTTACGGATTGGTCATCATGTCTAAGGGTTCATTTGTTCACGTGAACATTATCAAGGGACTTTTGCGTTCTCAGAAAGGTCTTCCTGAATTAGGGGTACCCGAGGATCCGGCAGCGTTAATAAACGACCCACAAAATCGGCAAAAAAAGTAGAACGTTCCAACTTTTACGAAAAAAATCCTCGGCGATGCCGGTTGGAGTAGAATCATATTCGGTGGCAAGTTCAAGTTCATTCTGGTTTTGGTCAAAGCTGTGGGAGATTTTGGTTCTTTACAAATGGAGAGATGCATTAGGATGATGCTTGCAACGAGATCGGCCAAGGCTAAGCATTTAGTATCTACGGAAAATTCAACACGGTATAAGAAATCTACCGGGGTCTCCAAGTTTTTCGGGAAACTTTTTTAGGATAACCGCCGAGCAATTCTCATTTACCGGTGTCTTTGTCAACTCAATTATCTTATCTTTGTCATTGAGGAGTTTTCTAAACATTGGTGCAAATTTGGGCATGTGTATGAGAGACTGTTGGTCCCCGCGAAACTTAGCTCGAAATGGAGATTCCAAAAAATCTCCATAAATTTTGAAGCTAGAAGATCGTCTTTTTCACGGAGCTTCTCTTTGTTGGCCCTTGAAGGATAAGGCAATGTTGGTTTAGTCTTTGAAGCAACAACGGGCTCACCAATTTGGTCATTAGTTTGGACCACCGAAGGTTGGATGTTTTCGGTGCTTGGTTGCACCGTATCCTTTGTCACCTCGGGTTCATTTTCCATCTCCTTGGAAGAGAAGAAATTTTGAAGGTGGAATTTGAGGTCACCATTTATAGGAAACTACTATTCGGGTGGTGATTGCTTTTCACAATCACCTTTTGGGTTTGCATTGGTGTTTGCTAGGAAGAGAACTGAGCCGAAGTAGAAGCGGGTATTACTATTCACGATTTGGTGAGCGGTCCTTTTATTGGTCATTTGGCTTTTGAAGGTTTTTGCTTCACCGCATCGTTTGCTTTGACGTAGCTTTCAAAATCAGCCTTTGACACACCATGTGCTTGAGTGACGCTGGAGCTGGTAAGACGGTGCTTGGTTAGCTGGTGTTGATTTAACGAGGGTCAAAAAATTGGGCCCTGGTTAATTCCCCAATTTTGGTTCTGTACCTGGGTTATGACTATTTCCTTGGGTTTATCGGGAGGATAAACCGGGAGGTCTCAACTTGATTTGCAACCTTCGGACGGTCGGTGACCGGTATTCCATTGGGTTGTAGGTTAACTGCGGCGGCTTGTGACATGTCCTCTTAAATATTGTCACGATAAATGTTGCCATTGGTAGCGGGACAATTTTAGTGAGAATGAGCACCACCGCAAGTTACACAACTTTCCTCGACCGCTTTTACGGTAGCAGGAGCTTAGGATTGGTTTTTCTTTTCAAGAATCAATGCTTTCACCATGTCTTTAAGCTCAGCAACATCGAGTGAAATACCGGTGGTAGAAGAGCTCGTACTCACTTTTGCAACACTGGCCTTGCTTCGTGATTGACGAACTTTGGACTTGCTCTCGATGATTTTTATGATTCTCGAGGCTTTTTATCCAGACATGTTACCACCCGCGACAAGAGTTAATGTATATCATGATCATTCGAGTTCAAGTCATTATAGATGTTTAAAGTGATGCAATTCGGAAAACCATGATGCGGCATGCCCGAAAGAAGATCATTGAATCAGGTTCCCATGCTTCATGAAACGATTTGTCAAATCTTTGTTGTGAAACTTTATGATTTCGTTTACGAGATTTGCGTCTTTGAGGAAGGAAAAAATTGGTTGATGGAATTTCGTACAAGATCATCCAAGGTTAAATCGATCGAGGGGGTTATTTTCAAGCCAAATTCGGGCTGCCCCCTCGAGGAAAATAGGAAAAGCATTAACTTAACGACGTACTCAGGCGTTTGGGACATTAATCGTAGAGTGATCTTTTTGGAAATATCAATTTGAGCATGCGGGTCCTCATTGTCTTTGTCCAAAAAATTGTTTATTTTGAAAAGGTAAGCAAACTATGCTGAGCTCAAAATTGTCCTTGTGATTGCTTTTGGGAACAACTGATGGCATACTCGTAAAACCTCGGTGGGGTGCTTGGAGGCATTTTCCGCAATTGTACTGATTTATATCGGGCCATCGTTAACTAAGGGAGGGATTGGGAGGTTCTTGATATTTAGGGTTTCTCATGATCAAGATGGTTCAACAAAAGTCGGTGTGGACTTGTTGTTGTTGACATCTACAAGGATTGAGGAACGAACTATTGTGCGCATGCACTAAATGATGAAAATCTTTACTAATTTTTTTTTCAATAGTCTATTCACAATTTATTTTTAACGGACAAAGAGATAGACAAACTTCAGCAAATAAATAGATTCTTACTTCACGGTTAGCTCTTAAAAAGATAACGCACAGGTGAGGCGGAGGAGAAGGAAAGACGGGTGACTTTTTAAGAACCTTTCTCTTTGGTCGTAGTTCCTCGGAACAACCCGCCTTATACCCACTTTATAGCTTGTTTAAACTTTTCTATGGTGAGACGTTACCTTTAAACCATTTTGCCGTTGTATGTTTAGTATCAATAGAGGGATGTGTGTTGGTTGATTTACAACTATCACGTAAGCAAAAAACACTCTACAAATCAAAACCAAAACTATTTCACTAATGACAACTCAAGCTAGTTCAACTACCATCGGTGTTGGTTCTTCAAGCACTGACGATTGTTAAAGTTTTACCTTTCTCACGAAACCCTGATGTTTGGCAACACTTCAACCTCGTTAAGATGTCGGATAACACGACTAAGTCTTAATGTAAGCTTTGCTTACATTTATTGTCAGCGGCATCCAACTCAACGTTGAGGGCTCATATCAACAACAAGTATAATGTGCACTCAAAATGGTTATGAAAGCGGGTCAATCATCTATGGGTCGAGATGGGGACCTGATTCGTTTTATAGTATATATATAACACTAGGCAATGCAAATCCCAACCAATTGCCCTTGACCAAGGCAAAAAGTCAAAATTCACAAATAGAATCAATATATATCTGGAAGTTTGATTTCCCAAGTCGTTATGTCCCAACGAGGTGCACAATTGACAATCGAATGACGAATTGATATTTGATGTTTAAATATGACAAGATTATGATTGGTTTTCTATTACTACAAGTAAAAATGCAAAATCAAGCAAAAGAAAACCTAAAACGAAAGTAATTTAACTTAATTCCTAAAACGGTGACGTAAAAACGTGAGCTAAAAACCTAAATTATTTAATTTTAACCCTAATGTAAATTTTTTACTTTTTATGAGCTAAAAATGACTAAATATGAAGAATAAAAAAAATAGAACAAAAACGGAGGTGTTTTGAGCTAAAAACGAGAAAGAACGAGAACGGGATCGAATCCCGTTCTTTAAAAAATGAAAAGTTGAAAAAATGACCCTATGAAAACACTAATATTTTTCCTAGAAACTATATAATAAAAGAAAATTAAAAAAAAGATTTATATTTTTCTGATAATTATTTTATTTTTTATGAAATTTTTAAGTTTTTAATGAAAATTAAATCTAAAAAAATACTAAACTATTTTTAAAAATTATGAAAAATTAGCAAAATTAGCTGAGACTAATATTGTCCTAGGAAAAATAAGCTGTCCCCAACAGCTTATCCCAATAAGCTGTTAAAAATCAAAACAGCTTATTGGGCTTAAAGGGGCAAAAAGCCCTTAAGTTATAAATAAAACAACACTCTACCGGATGAGCTATTGTAGCACAGCGGTAGAGTGTTGGGTTATGAAGGGTTGATGAGTGTTGAGGTCTTGGGTTCGAGCCCAGGCTCCCCGGGACTTCCACTATCCCCTTTTATTTTATTTTTTTTCAAAATTCAAAAAGCAAAGTTGTAAATGACTTAAAAATACGCACTTTTAAAACTTGGACTTTTTCATGAAAGCTTATGAATAAGCTGTAAAACAGCTTATAACTTGACAGCTTATACTTTTTTTTTGGCTTATAAGACAAAACAAAGTAACAAGGAATAAGCACTAAACTATACCTAAATATGCAAACAGAAGCTATTCTAAACCTAAAATGCAAAATGAAACATGAATAAGCTGAAATTAAACTAAGAAATACTGAATAAGCAATAAAAGGCTTAGAAACTAAAAAATTCTAAACTAACTAGGCAAATAAGCTAAAATATGCTACAATAAGCTAAATTTTACTGAAATAAGCTTAAACTAACTTAGACTACTCTAATAAGCACAATCGAATGAAAAATAAGCTAAGAAATTCAAATATGCTATCTGACATAGAAAATTTATGCAAAACAGACAAACAGACCACTTTGGGCTTATTTTTAAGCCACTTAGACAAAGTCTTGGGCTTATTCACTTACAAAACTAAAAAACCTAACCAAAAATCTATATAAAACAACAATCAAAAGACATTTTGAAAGTTAAATAAGTTGTAAAATAGATGAGTGAAAAAGCTATGACAGACAGAACTTTTCTTTTTAAGCTAAATCTAAATGCTAAACTAGTTGGCTTTTAAAAGGACAAATAAGCAAATCAAAAGCAAGATGAGCAGACACAGCTTAACACACAAGTTAAATGAACAACTAGGAAGAAAATTAGCAAATTAAATAAGCCAAATAAGCCAGAAGTTGGCTTAAAACTCTCAGCAGTACTAACTTAAGAGTTAGTGCTGCTAGAATCAATCTTAAGCTGTTAAGCTTATAAAAAGCTAAAAAGCACAATGCACTGGCAAATAAGCAAACAAAATGGCTTAACTACACCTAAAAAAGTACTTAAAAACAAATGAGACAAGAAACTTTAACAAATAAGCACTTAATAAGCAATCTCAGCACCAGGGTAAGAATTAAGCTAAACAGCCTAAGATGGGCTTAATAAGGACTTTAACAAGCTAAACGTTGACGAGAAATAAGAAAAGATAAATTTGAGAACCTACCTAAAACAGGTATAACACAAATTAAACAAATTCAAGTGAGCCATAAGGTCAGAAAGCAACTAAGCACTTAAGCTAAAAATTAGCTACTAAAACAGACAAGGGGGCACTTTGGGGCTTATTTTTAAACAATTAAAAAGACTCTAAATCCTATAATAAGCTAAAACAGATAAAGAAGGGACACCAATTGGCTTATTCTCATAAGCTCAGATCCTAAGAATTACTTTAGCTTATCTAAAATTGAGCTTAAAAAGTGACATATGAAGCTGCTAGGCTATTATGTTAGAGCAATGCTAAACCCAAACAACAATTGCAGGAACTTTAAGCTTAATTCTAATGCATCTAATGATCTTAAATGGACAATACAACATGGACTAATAGTCGATCTAAGACAAGGTAAAAATATAGCAAATCTTATCAGTCTAATATTACAAAGACTGAACGCAAAGAAGTGAAATTCTAAACTTATGAGTTTAAATTTAAAACTTGTAAATACAACGTTATAGAGACTATAATTAAGCTATGGATTAAAATAGCTTATTGCACCAACCCATTACATTAACCATTCTGACCCATTTGAGGCTTAGCCAAACACTCTTTAATTCTGAAAAAGGGAATTTTAAGTTATAAAAAGCACACATAAGCAAAAAATGTGCAAGCATAAGTCATTTTAAGATCAAATAAGCAATTATGAACCAAAATAACCACAGAAATAAGCACATAATGAGATGATAAGTAATAAGCAATAAAAATGGTGAAATAAAGTCTAACCTTGATCCTAGCTTAACAAGGATCAAACAAGCTTTAGAAAACTTAATTTTATAAGCATTAGCTTATAAATAAGCTAGTAAATAAGCCCATAAGCCCATCCGTTTCTGGCTTATCTTCCAGTGGCTTATTTTTTGGTTTATTTGAAGTGATTTTTTTGAAAAAGGCTTAAACTCTTTTAAGACTTGGGAATATAGCTAAAATTTTACTTTTATTAGGACTTGGAAACTTGATACAATGCTTGTAAATAAGATACAACTAAAATTCGGGTCGAAACATAAGATTTAAGAACAAACTTATAACTTCAAATACCTCTAAACTTTTCATTAACTTTAAAAAAAAGTACATTGCTTAGATAAAAATAACATAAGCTAAAAAAAATGCAAAACTACTTAAAAGATAAGATGATCTCTAGATTACAAGGAAGTCCTATTTATACTAGAAAGCTTCCTCCTTGGGTCTTCTCCTTTTGTGCTACTTCTGTGAGAGAGAGCTGAGTGTGTTTGTTTTGTGAGAGGTTTGAAACTCAAATCTTAGCCATCCATATCACTTGTGCTTTCTTGAAAGTCATCACAGCCTTAGAATTTGTCATTGAAAAATGTGGGATTGCCAACTTGGCAATGATGCATATAACTAGGGTTTAGTGGGTTGAGGGTGAGGGTATTATCCTTTGTGATGTTTGGGGTGCAGGGTAAAAAAGGGTGGGTTTACACCCGTGAACTGTTCTTGGGTTTTGTTGGGCGGGAAAAACAGGTTTTGGGTAACAGGGATGAAAGGGTAAGGGTTTGGGGGTTAGCCAACTTTGGCCCCTCAACTTGTGTTGTGGGATTGCAGTGAAAGTCCTTGTGGTGTATATGTTTGGGGGAGTTGGCAGGTTAGCCCCCTCAGAGTGTGTGTGCTTATTACACCACACGTCCCTGTGGTAATACAACTTTAGGGGTTTGGCAGATTCAACCCCTAAAGTTATATTTTAGGTAAATTGCCATTTCAGCCCTTGAACCTTTTATCCTTGATTTACATCTTTGGGATTTGGCATTATTGGTCCCTCAAAGTTGTATTCTTCTTATTCAGCTTCTCGGAGTTGACTCTGACTTTGTCGGGGTTGACTTTTTTATTGACTTTTTGACTTTGATTGTCTTTGGCTTCGATTTTTACTCACGCTCTTTTTATTCCCGTGCTTAGTTTTGTTGTTTTTAGCTTTATTTTTGTCCTTTTCTTGAATATCCGTTTTCTGCACAATGCAAATACAAAATATACAAATACAATGTATTTTGGTATGTTTTTAGTCATTTAAGTCCGTTTTTAATGGAAAATGGTATGTGTAATTAGGCACATACCAGGACCTTTTTGTATAAAATATGGATCTTGTTTATGAATAATTTACCGGTTTGGTGATTCAAGAAGCTTTGTCATTCAACCACTTCGACAACCCTCGCATGACTAGGGTGTATCAAAATCATCTTCAACCGAAGTATAATCATGTAAGTCGTACTACTCTTAAACGCGATGCTATGAAACTATGGAAAAAGGCTAAACAAGAATTAAAAGATGGTTTTTTGAATTTAAATTCTAGTGTAAACTTAACAACGGATGTTTGGTTGGCTCCTCATGGTTTGCATGGTTCATACCTTTGTGTTATCGCACATTGGATTGATCCCGCAACTTGGCTCATGATGAAGCGTACCATTGCATTTGAAGACTTTTTTGTTCCTCACTCAGGAGTTTCTTTATTCAATATGTTCAAAAGGGTGTTCAAAAAATTTCATTTGGAAGAAAACTTTTTTTCAACTACGTTGGATAATGCATGTAATAATACAGACGTAATTGGTCGACTAAATGTAATATACAATCTACCATTGAATGACATATTTTATCATAGTCGATGTGTTGCAAACATCATAAACTTGGTTGTGCAAGTGATGAGGTGTCATTTTATACACTATTTCGGGGTCATTTAACCCCTTAAATCATGCAAATATGCCCCAGATTATGTGCTTAATCATTTGTTTTCAGGTTTTTAGCACTTGAATGGCATTTGGAGGAAATACACGTGACTTGGGCTAATTTGAAAAAGAAACAGACAAGATTACGGACCTACACCAAATCTCTTAAAGAATTATGCTCACAGAGTATGGAGTCGGCATCGCAAGCATAAAGCGACGGCATCGCAATCTATCTGGTGATGGCGTCATGACACTGGTGAATGGTATGTACTTAATTACACATACCTTTTACTTATAAAAATGATCCTAAATGACCAAAAACAGACATAAAATGCCAAATATATGTGTGTTTTGCTTTATATACTGTGCATGTAACGGATATTCACTAAAGGACAAAAACAAAGCCAAAACCGACAAAACCGAGCACGAGAATGGATAGAGTGTGAAAAGTCAAAGTCAAAGTCAAAAAGTCAACAAGTCAAAGACCAAGCCGAAAATGAAGAAATCTTAAATGGACCAACCCGCACCCAAGTTAATGGGTCGGGTCAGCCTATTAATCATCAATCATAAGCCATAAGCCTTTTAGCCTTTGTAAAAAGCACAAATCCAAAACCATATCACACGACCCAAACTATGAGCCCAAACCCACTAAACCTTAACCCTGTTAACCCTTAACCATACACCCTAAACCTTTTACACAGTTAGTCCTTAGGGACTAACACTGCTAGTCCTTAGGGACTAACAAAGTTAGCCCCTACATCCTTTAATCCTTAACACCCTTAGTCATTTTTCCCCTAACTCCCGTTAAATATCAAACGAATAGTACCAAAATCTATTTCCCACCTAAACCTACTATTCATTCATCCATGTGACCTCTCACCTTGACCTCTGCTCCAACAAACAAACCCATCACTTTCCCACCTTGCCCCATACCATAAACTACCAATTCCACCTTGGCAATCCTCTCATTTCTTATTGGTTGATGAACATGGACCAAAATCAAGGGCTTAAATCATAGAACTTGGAGAACAAGATAAATTGATGGCTATGATGAAGACTTCGAGCTCACTCACATAAGAAACACACCTACAAGGGCTCAAATGGCTATATAAGTGTGTGTGTTTTCACACAGTAGGGAAAGTAGTGTAGGTTAGATTTTAGGAGTAGTGTAGTTTTGTCTACCAGCTTATTTTATGCTTATTGTATTGAATTTTAGCTTAATGTACCTTTCCTTGAATTTATAAAAGTTAAATTTTCAGTTTAATTGTCTTTTACATTTACATTTTTACTCTAAATTCACCTTATATTCATAATAAGCCATTATAAGCTGTTTAGTCTCAGTTCAGTGTTTACTTGTACAAATAAGCCTCAAAAGCTTATTTGTACAAGCTGGTTAAATTACATATCAATTGCTTGAGTTTTTGAGGATTTGAGCTTAATGGATGATAAACTAGCCATGGATGAGCTTATGGGTTTGATCTCAGCTTATTAACAATAAGCTGAGGTAATTAGAGCTTTAGGTTCAGCCTTATAGCTTATGGATGCAGGTATTACTTTGTTTCTTCTTATTTTGTCTTATAAATTGTTTTTAGCTTGCTCTTGCTTATTTGCTTATTCAACTAACTTATTAGGACTAGTATTTGCTTATTTGAATTACATTAGCATAGATTTTAATCTGTTTTAGGTTGCTTGCTTATTAGAGGTCTAATTCATCAAGTCTTAATTTCTATGCTTTATTTTAGCTTTATAGCTTATTTTCTGCTTATTACTCTCAGCTTATTAATAAGATTTATTTGCTAAATTGTCTTTAGTTTACCTAAATATTAATCTGTTTTTACTTAGATAGCTTATTTAAGATCTTATCTAGCTTAAAAAGAGATTTATGAATCTTAAAGGGGTGTTTGGGTTAAGACCCAAAATGGGTCAAAAGGAGTTGTAAAACTAGTTTTGGTCATAAGTCTAACTTTGTTAAGCTTGTTTAAGTTATTTTGTTCAGTTTTCAAAAGATTTTAGGGGTCAAAACTTATTTTCTAAGATTTTTAGTAACCATGTCTTAAGTCTGTGGTTTTAAAGCTTTTACAATCAGCTTGTATGCTAAGTTTCTTACAAGCTGTATATTAGTATTGGTTTATGTTTCATTTTAAGTCCTAATATGAATTAGAAACAAGTGTCATAGTCTTGTATTTTCATTTTTGGTTTTGGTTTAAAACTGCCATAGTTTAGTTTTCAGTTTCAAAAAGGGTGAACACCACTTTTCAATTTTAAAATTAGATTAGTTAAAATTATTTTTAGGTTTTGAAATCATAAGCACAAGCTCATTGAGTGTTAAGATCAATCTGTTTGAGTTTTTTAGATACTTAAAACATCATTTACTAGCTTAAAATGAAGGCTGCAAAAAGCCATTTTGTCATTTTAAAACCTTTGAAAAAAACCAAAAAAAATAAAATTTTAGGTAAACAGCCTTTTTCATTTGTCATTTTTTATCTTATTAATGTTCCTAAATGTTTAATTTTTGCTTTTTCTTATAGCTTGTAGTATATACTTTAGCTTACTGATTTACTAGCTTAATTTTTAGCTCAAAAGTGCCCCATTAGGCTGTTTGGTTCTCAGTTTTAGCTAGAAGCTAAATTGGATTTCTATGCTTATGGCTTAATTAATTTGCTTATTTAGTGTTTAGGACTGCTTATTAGGTTAGGGTTAAGGTGCTTGTAGTTTAGTTGGACTTAGTTTGAGCTTATTCAAGCTTATTAGCCAAATCAGCTAATGCTTAAAGCCTTTTAAGTTTTTCTTTAATAATCTGTCATTTTCATTTGCTTATTTCCTAGCTTATTGTCAAGTTTTATAAAAAGTTTATATTTTAAACTTTGTTACTTTTGCTTATTTTATAACTTTTAAAAAAAAGAGAAAAAAAATGTTTTGTAAAAAAGAGAGGTCACAGGGGTCGAACCTGTGACCTCCCCCTTTCATAGCCAACACCTTAACACACACCTCCACTACAAACTGCCCTAGGGTCTTTTTCGTTTAATACTCCACATTACTTACCATTTATACACTTTTTAGCCATTAAGCTTAACAGCTTATTATGCTTATTTCCTGCTTATTTCATTAAGTTGTTTTGCTCTTTTTATTTTTCCTAGATTTAGCATTGTCTAAAGTACTTTTCATATTTTTTTCAGAATTTTCCAAATTAGTTTAGTATTTTTAATTAATTTTTAGATTAAAACTGTTTTTAATTCATAATAAATTAAATAAAAGTCAAAAAAATATCATTCTTTTTTTAAAAATTTTCTTTTATTATTTAGGACTTTTAGAAATTAAATTTGCATGTGTAGGTTTAAAATTTGATATTTTAGGTTTTTAGTCGCGTTTTTACTTTCCCGTTAACATTTTTAAATTTGTAATTGCTTTCGTTTTAGGTTTAGCTTGCCCTTTAATTGCTTTTTCCCGTAGAATTAGAAAACCAAATCAAAATCTTGATCATTCAAACACGCGATCACGAACTTAGCCTCGATTTTCAATTCATGCCTCGTCGGCATACGACTCGGGAAGGTTTTTAGGATTTTACTTTGGTCAAAAGTAATCTTTTAAAAGCCTTACGGAATACTTACTCACTCTCGTTATTTGATATTAAGTTATATATATATTACTTATATATTATATATACTAAAGATACAAATCAGTGTCGTTGGTTTTGGCTTAATAACCGGCCCCCTCCTTTATGGTGGGCTTGGTTTGGCTTTGATTGGTAATCTTTGTATCACTTTTGTTTCCGGTCCCAATTACCTATTCTAGTTCGTTACTTTTTCCTAAATCATGATTTTTGTCTCGGGTGCAATTAAAACACAAGAAAGACAAATAATATAAAAACAAAATAATTAGGCACTCAAAGCCCGAATACAGAGTCGTTGATTTCTCGATTATAAAACGGATAAATTAAATTGTAGGATTCGCGAGGGTTTCAAGAATCGACGATTTTAATAAAAATCGATTAAGATAATAAAATGAATTATTTAAAATTTAGAATTTAATTTTAAATTCAGATTAAGTAGTGACCTTAAATACGGGGTTTTACAGTCTAGGTCCAAAAATGGATTTTTGAAAATAAACCTATTTTTCAGAACCTGGTGAATAGACCGCCGGTCCCATAATTGCTTTGGGGGCTGCCTCTGCTATATGGGGGCCGCCCTTATTTAAGGGACCTCCACCAGGAGATGTTTCTTTCTGAGATTTCACAAATTTTATTTCTTTAGTTCCACTAGTTGATGCTTCAAATGAATTGAATCCCAAACCTAATTTATCTTCGGAAGGTTTTTGATTACTCAACATTTCATTTAAGCAATGTGTACTCTTTTCAAATTTTGTTAGTTTAATAACTTCCTCTTTGAGTTTTTCATTTTCAATTCTAAGCAATTGACATTTTGTACATTCGAGATCAACTCCCTTGTTTTTCTCGGGTGTAGACAATTTTTCATTTAGTTTACTAAGCTCATTTTCTAAGCTATTTCTAACGGCTTTTAATCTTTTGTTCTTTGTGATTATTTTTAGACTCATTTTGCATAGTTTATCATATTCATTGTCTAGAGCTAAATCGTCTATTAATGAGTTTTCGTCACTAAAGTAAGAGGAATCGGAACATACCTTATTTGACGCTTGAGCTATGAGACACGTTTTGTCTTTAGTCTTTTCATCATCTTCTTCACCGCTATCACTCCCAGAACCTCCTACAAATGCTCTTTGGTTCATGTCTTTTGGTGGTTTTGGATATTCTCCAATAAGATGATTTGGGTCTCCGCATCTAAAACACTTCCTTTCACTTTTGTCGTTTTTGTCATCTCGGTTTCTTTGAAAGGTCTTTTTGTCATTCCTAGGTTGCCTTACAAATCTTCCTCTTCTTTTAAAGAACTTCTTGAAGTCTCTCACCGCCATGGGTACTCTTCGTCTTCACTTCCGAAAGTCAAACACTCCTCATCACTAAATTCCTTCTTAGCCTTTAAACCAAGAGATCTCCTTTCTCCTTTAGCTTTGACTATTTCAGAATCTTTCTTGATGATCATTTTGTGAACTTTGAGGTTCCCGATAAGTTCATCAAGAGATAGTGATGTTAAGTCTTTCGACTCTTCAATCGCCGTGACCTTTGCTCTTCATTTAGGATGTAGAGCCATAAGAAACTTCCTAACATAATTCTTGCTATAATAACCTTCATCAAGAGCTTTTAGACTAGTAATAATAGTATTAAATCTAGCAAATGCATTATCTATAGATTCGTCTTAAGAAATGACAAATGGTTCATATTTTTGTACCTTGATGGGTGATTAACAAAGTTTTCCAAATTTCTTTTGCTGTATTACACATGAAAATTCTTTCATATTCTTTTCTAGGCAAAGCGTTGTAAATAACCATTTTAACTTTGTTATTTTTCGCAAGTCTCCTTTTAAGTTCATCACTTTGTTTTTCAAAAGGGATAACCTCATCTAATTTGGTTTTCGGATTTTGTTCAATAGGTTGAAAATCACTGTTAGTACTAACATGCCAAAGATCAAGATCTTTTGATTCAACATATGCTTCAAATCTAATTTTCTAATAAATAAAACTATCACTTTCAAAGAGTGATGGTCTTTGCATGGATTGCCCTTCTAAATATTTGTCAGAATCCATAAATCAATGCAAGCTTTAAAATACAGTATATTTTAAAAATCTTTAGTAACCTGGATCTGATACCAATTGTGGAAACTAGAAGGGGGGGTTAAATACTTTACCGGTTAATTGTCGTTTTAAAATTTTACTTCTAAAATTGTTAGATTCGAGTATATGTTTAACCAACCAACAATATGAACCAACAATGTATACATATACTAAAAATAACTAAACAAACAATAAGTAAGAATCACAACACTATAAAGAGATGAGGGAAGTGATAACATCAAATATTTAATACTTTTTGGTGGCAAAATACCCCCTAAAATACCTGCAAATGTCTCACTAACACTCGAAAATGAGATATTTTCTATTGTTTTGTAGTTTTTAGGTGAAATACAGGAAAGTGACAAGAAACAAGAAAAAAAAGACTTAAAGTGTAAATTTTGAAGAATGTTACGGCGTAACACCAAAAATGGTTACGCCGTAACATAAATTAAGCAAGTACGAAGATCAAGGAAGACTTTACGGCGTAACACCATATCTAGTTACACCGTAATCCTATATTTGGAAGGAAATCTCGTCAAAGTTATAGTTACGGCGTAACACCTTATCCAGTTACGCCGTAACCATGAAGATCCACAAATATGGAATGAAGATCACGTACATATGGAAGTTATATGAAGGTTACGGCGTAACACCATATCTGGTTACGCCGTAACAGCTGCTTAAATATGGAATGTCGTGTATGATGGTTACGGTGTAACACATTTATTGGTTACGCCGTAATAGGTTCGATATCTATAAACAGAGGCCTCATTCATGCTATTCCGACATCACTTCCTCCACAGCCAATTGGAGAGGCGACAAAGGCTTCCAACCTTCGAAGAATTCCACCTGGAGTCCAAGGGAGATCACATTTTACTTAATTTTTGTATTTAATCGTTCAAAATACGAATACTGTAAGAATTATGAGTTTTCAATATATGATTTCTTCTATCTCTTACTGTGTTACCGTTACCATAAGCGGCTAAGCACTTAAAGTGTTGGCCTAGTTATGAATTTACTTTTGTTATGATTGTTTCTTGTTAAATTATGGTTTCGTTAGATATTCCTTGACTATTGTGTAACCATGGGTTTTGGTAGTACGGGTGGTTTGGATCTAGCTTGCCCTATTAATAGATTATCTTATCATGATGGGATCCAATGGGTACTAGGGAGGATCACTAACTCCTTACCTGGTGTAGGAACTGACCGGTCACCGCACTTATCACTCAATACTTAAAAATCACATGAACTCTTTCAGAGGGGGTTAATAATCTTTATAGGTTATTAGATATGTTTTGGGAATAGTTGGGATTAATCACTGCAACCTAGATAACCTACCTCCCAGATGATTCGGGACTGATTCAGAATCGCAGGGAGTATAGGATAGACTGTATATGCACATTCAAGTCTATCGACCTTAGAAACCAGTAATGAAACCATAGTTTGACATTACACTAGAAATTGTCTTCATAACAATAGTAATGAAGTAACTAGGTTAGCACGTTTTCTCTCTTGATATCTCCTATCCTTTTACTTATCAGTTGTTTATTTTATTGTTATTTATTTATTTTAAATCAAAACTCAAAAACCATTTTTCAAAACGTGACACTTCAAATTAAAACTAATTACAACTTAGCTCTTGGGACGACCTCAGATTTACCATTCTATACTACCCACGATCGGGTTCTTTGCCCGTTAGTGCGTCGTTAGGTAGATCGAGTTTTATAAATTTAAAACTTGATAAAAATATATTTTAAAAGAAAATACGCATCAAGTTTTTGGCGCCGCTGCTGGGGAGCTAAAAATTAGTAATAATTTGAATTTTTGCTTATTTCTCTTCTTTTTCTAAACTCTATATCTGCAAAACATCATGGATGAGGTTGACCTTGAAGATCTTACCATTGAACAGTATCTTAGGCTAACACAAGAAAATCAGACACCTAAAAAGATTGAAGACATGACTATTACCGAGTACGTGGAATACAAGAAAAAGGTGAATGAGAACCACATCAGCAATACTAAATCATATCTTCCTACCTATTTTCCGCAAAATTTACACCAAACCCATGACCCATAATCGGGAATTTGCTCATACTTTGATACTAACCAACCTGGCGCCAAGTCCGATTATGATTCGGAAGATAGGGAAGAAGAGATTGAATACATGACCAACGATGAAGTAGTCATGAGTGAGTAAGAGGAAAGTAACCATAGGAATACTAAGAACATTAAGCACTTTGAAGAAAAGGATGACGTTGACGAATGGTCGAACGCTGAGATAACAAAACACATGAGTATGTAGGGAGTGGAGAACATGAAGGATGCCTTAATTAGTATCATTAAGTCCATTAGACAGGAAGAAGATGGTATCTGAAAAGCAATTTGAAGCCTCAACAGTTTTTTATAAGGGTGTTTAAGTATGAAGTATCTTCCATTCACTAGTAACGATAGTGGAAGAGTGGATGACAACACTCCGATTATGCCCATGTAGGTTCCCAAGGAAACTAAGCTCGAGAGTTTTCTTCTTCCTTTCAATATTAATAACCATAATCTTTATGCTACTACCACATTAGATGCTAATGGAGAACTATCATGCACAAAGAGTTTATTAATATCTTAGGTTTAGATAACCTCAGTGATACATGCACCTTAGAAATACGGACATGAACCAATGAGGCCCTTAGGAAACTGTCAATATTTGGTGAAATTTAGGAAAGTATATAATTTATGTGTTAATTTTCGTTATTTAAAATGGCTAAAGAAGTTATTTAAGCTTTGGAAGACCAATTCCTTGAATCAACTCTTGCCAAAATCGTTGTTTTATGAAGTATTTCCATTTGAAATAGCAGTGAGAAAAATTTGAATTACAACCTAGATCTTCCACATGCATGAGAAATTTACATGGTAGACATTGGATTAGAGGAGGAAACTTTAATTCCTATTGACAATAGGAATAGACTTATTTCTCTTATGAATCCCCTGCTTGCTTAGATTTTGAAACAAAAGACTAGGTCCTATGGCACTCTAACACACAGATGAAAAAGCATAACAATTAGTTTTCACCAGATAGAAGAGGATTAGTTAAGAGATGGAATGTATGCAAACCCGTTCATAGGAACCTACTAATGATGGAAAATGGTGAAGATTGTGATTAGCCGACATGTGACTCCTGACTCAAAAATTCTGCTTTTGATATAATGAAGTCTTCAGGGTAAAATGAGCAGGGGACACTTAGGAGGTCGATATGTTTTCGCGATCATGAAAGACGAACCGTGAAAGGGAGTTACATGGGATTTGCTGACTTTCTTCAAGTTCGTTATGGACAACAGAATATCGATGATACAACACGGGAATGAAGGTATTACGAATGGGTAGCCCAAAACTATGAGTTTAGTAAACATCGGACCCTTACATCGACAAAATTGAATGATCATTACCCTTACAATACAAACGATCCAATACCAATACCACAGGGACATCAGGAACAAGAGATGATGAACTACGACCTAAAAGCCACGTCCATGCAATTATTCATTTGAAGAATGGCTGAAAATTAGGATAGGGCATAACAACCTACATGATTCCGACCATGAATTTATATTCAATGAATGGATTCTTGATAGTTATGATGTTAACAAAGAATATGCAAGGGAGATTGGTAACCCATATTCCAGGAAATTTGACAAATATAACAGGGTGTTTAATTAATGAGACTTTAAAACATTTATCACAAATGAGCTAACATTTTAAGGATAGGAAACAAAAGGGAATGTTCCTGGACGATGTTTGGGTAAAATGTCAACAAAACTACAAGAAAACCTAATGAAGCAAGGCACGACGTAGGGATAAGAGGAGGACAAAGTTGCGGCTCAAAGTAGAGATGAGAAGACCGACTTTGATCCACCTATTGTTTTCTTCAAAACTTTTAAAGTGAAAAAATATTTCTTTTAAAGGAGGACTGTTTTTTTGCAATTTTCTTGATCGTGAGGACGAAGCCATATCATTAGGGCGTATGAATGGAGATGATTTAAAGCTTGATTAAGGAAAGAGCTAGAGGGAAATAAGTATGTTCATGAAGTAACATAAAAGGGGCATGAGTCTAACTTAAAGACTCGTTAATAAACAAAAGTGCTTGTCGAGAGACAACCCGTCCTTTATTTAATGAAATTTCCTTTTTGCATTAGTTGGTTTGCATGTTTCTTACTTTGTTTTGCAGAATCCAGAAGCTAGGAGGCAATTATCAAGACCGGCTCGACTCATAATCATGTGGTAACTTTGCTGAATCTGCAGCAGTTACGGCGTAACAACTTTAGTTTACGCCGTAACCACGGCAGTTATGACATTAATCCATTTCCATGGTTACGCCGTAACCACCATAAAACTTAGACTTTTTACACTTGATTAAGGACGTAATTCTAAGGTTACGCCCGTACTCCTCTTGAATCCTATAAAATTTTACGTTTTAAACTGTCTAAACCTTGTTACATAATGGACTTTGTGGGTATGTTCTCTGGAAAGCCCTCACGAGACTAAAACTCGTCCACTTGGGCCACAAGTGGTTTAAAAGGCTTGTTTGCATATTGCTAAATGTTCAGGGAGTTCACTTGGTCTTTATTCTACTCTTTCCTTTTTATTTCATTTTGTTAATGTACAATAAGGACATTGTACGAATCAAGTAGAGGGATGGGAGTAGAATTAATACTTGACGTATGTTTTGCCTTTAATTTTATAGTTTTCTTTGAAAATTATGCCAATTTTAAAAATTTTGACAAATTTTTCTTAAATAACTAGAATTAATCTTTACCGAATGCACATTACCTTTTATTATACTTGGTGAGATTTATGCCTAATATTCCGTTTCCATCATATTACTCAAAAATCCACCAAAATATTGAGTGTGCCGGTAGTATTGTAGACTTTAGAACTTTGTATGTACATCATTTCAAGACCTAATTGATTAGCAAGAATAGATAGTTCAAGAAGGCAACACTTAGGAAATCACCTAAATAGCCTTTATGCGTATGTTTATCGGCTTGTTACATTGACTTGTTGACCTCCCGTGATAACCTGTTTGTTGCACTCATTTGGCTACTTAAGTCCATGGTTTCGGGGGGAATGGGAACGAAGGTTTATGCATTTATGGAAGACCAATCAGTTATGATCTCTAAAGACCCCCCTATCACCACTTTTGACATTTATTTATCTCAAGTGAAGGGATGTGCGTATTATATCAGATGTTGCAGGGGAAATAATTAAAGATATAAACTCCTGTAACATTTGCATATTTATCATGAAGAAAGTGAAGAAAAGAGGGTGAAACAAAAAGCCACCCATGTGCAACAAAATGTAAAGATGGTGCAAAATAAAAAATGGAGCTAGTAGCCTATTATTGCACCATGACATCTCAATAATTATGAAAAAATGGATCTAGTAGCCCATTATTACACCAAGTCATACCAATACTCATGAAGAATAGAGCTAGTAGCCCATTATTGAAGATCAGATTTTCAGACTTTGACCCTTAGACCCATGGATGGATAGTGGCTAGTTATGCCAACCCTAGATTACTTTAGACTATTTTTTTTGTGTTTTGATTAACAACCATTAAATGTGTATCTCATGTCTATCTCATGTCTATTCTAACTGGTGCAGATTTGTGTACTTTCCAAGCTTATGTAGAATTCATGCTATGACTGTGCAATTGAGCGATCACCCCAAAATGAAACACTTAGACTAGTGGAGAGCTGAGTGACTTTTTATCCCTTTTCGTGAGGTGTTCGGATTTGACATTTTCTAGCATAAGAGTTTTATAAATTCATTTCTTGAAGTTATTCTTGAGAAATCTTTTTATGAAATGTTCTAACAAGTTTACTTAAAGGGCAAGCAGAAGTCAAGTGGGGGGGGGGGGTATTGATAAACATCAAATATTTAATACTTTTTGGTGGCAAAATACCCCTATATTACCTGCAAATGTTTCACTAACACTCAAAAATGAGATATTTTCTATCATTTTATAGTTTTCCGGCGAATGCAGGAAAGTATTAAAACAGGGAAAAGGATCAAATGTGAATATTTGAAGGATTGTTTACGGCGTAACACCAAATTGGTTACATAGTAACATAAGTTTAAGCCAAGTACGAGGATCAAGGACAAGGTTACGACGTAACACCATATCTAGTTACGCCGTAAACAAATATTTGGAAGGAAATCTGTTGATCCCAATGAATAGATCTTTAACTCCTTAGATTGATGTAAGGTTTAGTATTCTTGGATAAATCCAAAGACACTAAGATTGAAACTTTGAGTGTATGATATAAACTATACGGGAATCTAGTTTATACCACTAAAAGAATTAAAGAAAAAGTATGTTTGAGACACAGAAATACAACCAAAATAATAAGCTCTAATATATTAATACGAACACTCTTTGATAGTGTTAGGGTTTACAACCTTGAAGCTATGAAAAACTATGAAAGACTGATGTCTAGATCTATGTCTTAGGGTTCCTTTTATACCACTCAAGGATACCCTAAGGGGGCTATACAAAAGCGTATATGATAATGCATATCCTTTTCCTATTTACCCTTGCATATCATATAGTAGTACTAACTATACAGATACAGCACTAAGTTTTATAACTAAAGTACTAACTATACTGGCAGTACTAACAATGTACTGGCTAGCCTTACTATTTTAGCTAGCTTAGTACTAAATTACTCTAGATATTTTCCTTTAAACTCAACAGCAGAAAAATCTTGAACCAGCAGTATTAACTTCCAAAACTAACAGTAGTAACTTCAGAAGCCTTTAATTCCCAACAATCCTCCCCTAAACTTGATATTCACCTTGTTAATCATCAAGTTTCTTCAGTATCAGCATCTTGATTATTAGGAGGATGTATCCAAACACTCTTCTACTTCTGAAGTTGTGATCTTTTTAAATCAGGGAAGCTCAAATGCCATTTCACTTTCATAATCAACCTCTAGTCTTCGATTTTTCATCCTTGAAAGCATTTCTTGAGTTAGAGGATATTTCTTTTATTTTTTTTTTTTTTTTTTTTTTTTTTTTTATCATCCATGTGAATAGCACTCCAGTATTCATCAACAGTACATGTACTCCAACTAAGTCAAACAATTCTCCCAGCTTAATCAAGTTGTAGTATTGTGATTCTTCCATTCTTCATCTTCTTCATTAGGCCTTAATAAGGTCTTCAGATCTCCCCAAGTAACTAGGTCATTATCCTTCTGGACTGGTTGTCTCATATCTTTCATGTACCAACCTATGTAGTTTATACAGTTCTTGTCTGTCAAAATCATCAAGCATCTCACTGAATATCTTGTAATTCTTGGAACTTCCATCTGCTCAGATGATTTGATAATACATCATATTTTCATTTAAAATATGTGTCTTCTAATCAATAATTGGATATTTAGTGGAGAGATTCAACATCAATATGCAACATATTCCTTGGGAAACTACAAATAAAAAAAAACTATTCCATCCTTTCTCTAAAGCTCCTCTTTTTCAGCATCATTATTCTCTTCTAGTTGTTGTTTCTTGGAACGTTTTTCTTTAGAATCTGCTCTTGGTCTCTTTTTAGTGCTTTATGCTTGCTGTTGACTGTCATCATCTTAGTCTTAAAGTCATCAAATCCATTCTTATATCATTCATATAAATTCTGAAACTTCTTCAAAGTTCTTGTACTTTAGTTGTTGATGAGTGTACTTACCTATATGTTTGAGGTAAGTAATCATCATGCTCATGACTTGAGTTCTTGTAGGTGGTTTGTTCCTTATTGCCTCTGCTCTTTCTACTGCCAATTATTTCTTTCTTCTTTCAAAGAATTCTGCTAACAATCTGGCTCTTTCTTCAATTGTATACTTTTCTTGCTTTTCATGTGTCAGTCTTACAACCAGTTCATGATCAGCATCTATTCTGGCTTGAATTTCATCAAATTCTTCAGCTAAAGCAGATTAGTTGTTTCTTCTTTGCTTTTGTCTTTCATGTAATCTTTGAGCTAACTCTTGCATCACTTTCAATTTGAGCTAACCCTTTATCCTTCTTTTACTTTCTTTAGTTTTTCATGTTCTTCTTTAACTCAGTAACATTTACCTTTGTCTTTTTGGATCAATGTTAGAGAGGTTGCAGTGTAGTTATTGATTGATGGTCTAGGAGAATCTTCATACTCTTTATAGAAACTCTGTCTCTTGGTTTCTCTTCCTTCATCTTTATCAAAGTATGAGAAATGGTAAGATCTTCATCTATAAATGCAGTTGCAGCAGTTGTTGGAGGTGTTCTAGGTTCAGCATTACTAATAGCTACACCAGCAGTAGTAACTGGTGCACTAAGAGTACTAACTCCAGTGGTAGCAGTATGAACTATCTCTCCTTCAACATCTTCCATGTCTTCATCAAGTACATCAAAGTCACTATCTTGGAACATTGACTTTGTCTTGTCACTTTCCCTTCCAGTTTGGATGCATCCTCCTCATCCAAATCATCATCAGGGACGACTCTACTCAGCTTTTAAATAGTTATTCTCTTTATAAGGTTGTGTTAGTTCTGCTTTCTCTTCTTTTCTAGCCTCTTAACCCTTAATTTCAATCTGGTGATCACTATGTCTTGAGCAGTCTTTGGCTCTCTTAAGGCAACGAACCCTTTTTGTCAAGGAGGTTCAGGTTTCCATCATTCGTGAATTTGTGCCATTCTACCATCATTATTCCAGGTGTGTTACCTCCTGAGAGAGGTGAATCATGGGGTGTAGGTATTACAGTGTCCATCATCTCAAAAGTATGTTCCATGCTGCCCTCCCCACTTCCAGATGTGTGACCTTCTGAGAGAGGTGGTTCATTGGGCTTTTCAAGCACTCTCTCAGACCTAGTCTGAGCAAGATCACCCCCCATGGTTTCTTGGCTCCTAGGACTGCCACCTATATCCATTTCCTGAGGAATGTCAACATTAGGCATTGCCGTGGTCTGGATACTAATTATGTTATCACTGTCCTGTGCTGCAACTAAGCTAGCATTAGTAGTGATAGCCCTTTCCACACTGTCACCCCCTCCTTATGGACAGCCTTAATCTTGTTTAGCGTGGCTCTTGATACCAATTGTGGAAAACTAGAAGGGGGGTTGAATAGTTTACCGCTTTTTAATTAAAGGTTTTAAATTTGTTTGTAAAATTTTAGATTCGACTTTTATGTGAATTCAACACTTGCACAATATGAACAATATACTTATCTAAACAATCAATAAAATGATATGAGAAAGTAATGTAAGACAAGAGATAAGAGTAAGAACAATCAAACCACAACGCAAGGATTTATAGTGGTTCGGTAACGAAGCACCTCTTTGCCCTACTCCACTCCCCGAGCACCAAACTCGAGAGTTTTCTTCACTATGTCAACAAACTCCCTTATGGCGGAGAAAATCGTACACAACATTGCTTACACCGATTTACGACACAAAGCTAAATGTCGAGTTCTAATCTTAGCTAGAACCAATCTATCACAACACAACTTCACGACTTGTTCACAACTTCACAACTTCACGACTTCTTCACAACTTCATGACTTCTTCTCAACTTAACTTCACCACTCTACTTATATCACAACAATCAAACCCTACTTGGTAAGATCACCACTAATTAACTATACTTACAAAGATCCCCAAGATCTAGCTACTACACACAAATATCAAATATACAATTGATTTACAAATATGTGATATGGTTGCAACAAGATTGCAATACACACTTGAGGTGTAATACTTCTTCACTTGATGATGAAAGTATTCTTCTCTTGCACTTGAGGAATTAAGCTTGGATCACTTGGAAACAAAGCTTTATGATTAAATGATCAAAGGATTTTAGAGAGGATATGTGGGCAAAGAATGAGTGCAAAAGGTGAGAAAATTATAGGGAAAAGTCAAGTATTTAAAGGACAAACTGGGGGAGCGTCTACCTAGGGGCGGTCCCCTTAATTTTAAGGGGGCCGACCGTGTATTTAAGGGGGCCGCCCAAGACTAGGGCTTCCCCAGTTTGTCTTTTGTGTAGGGGGAATTTTCTGGAACTTTTCTAGCCGTTTTAGGTCCGAAAATTTAAATTTCAAAATGTTTATTTTGAATAAAACATTTCTTTTAATTGTAGAAAATGTTTTGTAATGTTTTAAAAATGTTTACAACATTTTATAAAAGTGTGAGGTTGAATAAAAATTTCCTTTGATCATAAAATGCATTAAGCATTTATTTATTCATACATTTAAGTGATGTATTTGTTGAAATGAGAATTTACTACTAATTACTTGTTTACGTTTAATTTTACGTTGAACGTTTTTATATTTTGTGATTATCAAAACGTAAAGATGTGAAAAAATATTAGTAATGTTTTTAGGCATTATATTTTATCAACAAATTCTTTCTTTTCATTATGATTATCAATCTAGTATACCTTATTTTTAACTCCATTAGATAGATTAGGGATATCAATATTACTCACCTCAGGAAATCTGCTATGCCAATTTGCAAGCAATATCAATACACCATTATCAATCATATCAGCAACCACTTCATTGTCTGCATACCTTTCTTCACACCATGCTCTTCTAGGAATAAATTTAGATAAAGGACCCTTAAGATCCCATCTATCAAACCACATAGAGATACTTTTCCCATTTCCAATAGAGTAGAAAACATGTTTCTTGATTATGTTTCTAAGCTTAAGTAACTTTTTCCACCTACAACTATCACTGCATTTTGCTTCTACTTCCTAAATACTTGTCCCTTTCAACTTCACTACGTTAACCCATTTGACCCATAGGGATTCTTTTCCTTCAATGACTTTCCATAATTGTTTAATAAGAAGGATCTCATTCCATTTCTTCAATGACTTTATGCCAAGCCTACCATGTTCCTTTGGCAAACACACCAATTTCCATGCCACTTTATCTTTCCTTAGTCATAGGACATTAACACCGTAAGAAACCTTTTAAAAGCTTTTCTATCTCATTAATTGTAGTACTAGGCAACATATAAACAAATGCCAAGTATATCCGCATTAAAGAGAGAACTAAGGCAATTAATTGTATTCTCCCAACATAAGATAGAACCTTATTCTTCCAGCAATTGATTTTGTCATCAACTTTATCCACCAAACTTTTGCAATCATTAACACCCAGTTTCTTAGCTATCAAAGGGATACCAAAAATATCTAATTGGAAGATTTCTAACTTGGAATGGCATAACTTGAAGAATATCATGTTGGACATCTAAAGGAACACTTCTAAAAAAGATAGTACTTTTTGCCATATTAGGGAATAGACCATAAATGCTGCTAAACTGTTCCATTGACTTCTTAATAACTTTAACAGAATCAACATCCTCATTACATAAAACCAACAAATCATCTACAAAACACATATTATACAGTTGAAGGGATTTGCATCCATAATGGAATTTGAACTTGTCAGCACTCTGAATATTCTTAGCCAGCAACAATCAGAAAACTTCCATTACAAGAGTAAATAGGTAAGGAGAAATTAGATCTCCTTGCCTAAGTCCCGTACCTCCTTGAAAATATCCATGAGCCTCTTCATTAACATAGATAGAGAATTTGGATGTTGTTACACAAGTCATGACCCACTTTATCATCATAGGATGGAATCCAAATTTGGTCATAACTTCTTTTAAGAAGTTCCAACTGACAATATCATATGCCTTTTGGATATTAATCTTTAATGCACTTATTCTAGCACCATTTTTCCTCTTATACCCCTTTAGTAACTCTTGGGCTATAAGAATGTTATCATGTATATGTCTGCCTGGAATAAATGCACATTGATTCATATTAACCATCTTTTGCAGCCTAGTTTTAATCCTGTTAGTAAGAATTTTGCTTATGCTTTTGTAAATGACATTACAATAAGCAATAGAACTAAATTCAGAGACTTTATTAGGGACATCTAATTTTGGAACCAATGCTATCATTGTGGCATTAGTCTCACCCAGTAATTTCCCATTGGTAAAAAAAATCCTTAATAGCCAAACATACCTCTTTGCCAACAAAATCACATGCCTTTTTAAAGAAACCAGAAGTGAAACCATCAGAACCAAAAGCTTTATTGCTATCTATGTCAAATATGGTATCAGTAACCATATTAATCATAGCTTTAGCTTCTTCTTCATTAAGCACTTTATCAAAATTTACATCAATAGAGTTCGATGGTTGCACAACATGTTTAGTACCAAGGAACTTCTTAAAATGCTCCACAAAGACTTCTGCAACATTCTCTCCTTCAAATATAGTACCATTATCATCACAAATGCTTTCAATTCTTCCCTTATGCTTTCTTGACTTTGAAATCCTATCATACTAAGCCGTGTTTTGATCTCCGTCACCCAACCATTTAATTCTAGCTTTCTATTGTAATAGTTTCAGCTCATCATTAGAAGCCTCCACGTAATTATTCAATGTCTTTAGAGCTTTCTCATTCAATTCACAATTAAAAGGATCCTTTTCAACTGCAGTCTGCACCTCTTTCAAATTGGCAACCTTATCAGTCAAATTCCTATTTTTCCAATTAAGCCTGTTCAAAGGCTTTTTTTAATCTTTTAATCTTCTGCACCACTTTATACATGTTACATCCTTGAATGTCAACCTCCCATTCTCTTTTCACACAGTCAATGAATTCCTTTATATCAGCAATATAGTTGACAAACCTAAATGATTTTCTCTTTTTTCTTAAACTATCAAAAATGGTAATCATAGCAGGGCTATGGTAAGTGTTTTCTCTATACTTGAATTTATTTATCTATGTATTTATTCTGGTGCAGTGAACAGAATTGCATTCACATTTATAATTTTGTTTCTAAAAAGGGGTTTCCTATCTTATATAATGTCTTACTCCTGAAAACAAAAGGTTTTGCTGCCTGCTTAGAGGAACTAAGGGGAAACTTGGATGCAGGTTTTTGCTCTCCTAATATCTTTTAGATTCGATAATGCTCTTTATTACTGCAATTCATCATCTCTATCATATATAGAGCAAAGAGGAATGGTTGATTGTTAATCTAATAGTTTCACATCCTTATCATGCTCCTAAAAAATATTGCATATACTATATTGCAGTTTATAATCCAACTTTCTTATATAATGCATGCGGAGTGGATCCATCTGAAGTTCATATCCATGTTCAAGTATTATAGTGAACGACATTTCAACATCTAAAGAAATGGTCGGGAGTTGGTTAATGAAGACGTTCTCCAAGTAGAACCAAATGCTCTCAGATTTTCATTTGTGTGGTTCGTTGTTTCCCTCACCAAGGAACATAAGGAAACACATATTAGTACTCCAAACTTGGCAAAATGAATCATCTAATACCCTGATCTTTTAAATGTGCAGAATGGTATCATGAACTTGACAAAATTAAATTTTTACTACCTTATAATAATTAACTTTAAAATTAATTGTTGTTTTCCTTCTAAAAATCAATTTATTAAAGTCTTTTGTAATAAATAGCTTATAGTAAAACTCTGGCTAGGTAAATATATTTTTTCCTAAAGTTTAATTATTTTTTCATTAAAAAAATTTAATATAGTACTTTAATTGATTATTGAGAATATAAAAAATATGTATGTAGCATCTGTTTTTAAAATATTTTTAGCACACTACTCTTAATATATTTTCATATTATAAATGTTTGTTTCAAAAAGTTTTTATATCAAGTTAAGTAATTATAAAGGAGTTTTTATAATTTTCAATTTAACATATGCATATAAAGAAATAAATAGTTAAATTGTTATGGTCTTATAATTATTTGAAACAAACACTTAAGTGTATAATACATATATCTATATATCAAAAGTATTGCAGTAAATTCACTTTCTTTAAAGTACTATTTCAAATATATATTATTCTCAATAACTAAATATTATATTATTTTAATTAAAAGAAAAATGAAATCAACTAAATTTTTATAAGACATATGATTAATTTATCCTAAATTAAATTACAAATCATTTATATTACATTAGGCCATAGTAAATTGACTTTTTAGCCTAAATTAAGAAATAATATTGAGTTAATTTAGTATAGGGTAATAATAATTCCAATTTGTCAAGTTCGGGGTACTATTCCGCACCCATAAAAGTTCAGGGTACTAAATGATCCATTTTGCCAAGTTCAGGGTACTAACATGTGTTTTGACCTTGTTTTAATATCCGTCTGTATTCTCTTAACCATTTTTTCATCAGTTTGGTTTATACTTATCGTTGGTGTGTGTTGTGTGCATATCTAGGATCCGCTACCTACTTTAATATCCGACCAAATCATCACCCGTTTTTACGCCGTAAAACCTTGTTTTATGTTTTTAATAGACATATTTATGAACCAATATCTGCGCTGATAATAAATTGGGTATCTCGTCCTGATGAACTTTATAAATAGTTATCGGTTAATGTAGAAGAGTTAGAAAACACGCAACATTATTGCATGAAGTTCCTTGGACAAACAACTTACTTAAGGAATAACCAACAAACCAACAATATAAGGTCAACCAATCCGATCTTAAACTATACTCACTCCGTTCTAAATTATTTGTCCACATTTTCATTTTGAGTTGAGTCAAAATAAATTCTCCATTACTTGAAATTGAAAAAGAGAAATTTGGTTGAGTTTACTATATTACATTTACTTGAAATTTATTACAAAAAATAAAAATGTTTATTTAATTAGTTAAGAGTATAACCGTCGTTTTGTATAAAAAATATGAAACATAAAGTAGTAATGATAAAAATATTTTTTTGTCTAAAGACAATTATTTTGAGACATACGGACTCGTATGACACCGATTAAATTACCTCGTCCAAAACATAGGTGAATAAATCCACATAAAGGTGTGCTTTGATTAGAACAATGCCGAAATGATCAATAAAACAACTAAACCTTAGAAGTTGTTGATAAGTTGCTTCAATAATAGCGTTCTAAGGTGACAAATTGCTTCTATAATAGCGTTCCAAGGTGGATGACATTGACTGTTGAAAATGTTGAAAATTTGCTTCAATAATAGCGTTCTAAATTGACAATTTGTTTCTATAAATAGCGTTCTAATTTGGATGACATTGACAGTTGAAAATGTTGAAAATTTGCTTCAATAATAGCGTTCTAAATTGACAATTTGTTTCTATACTAGCGTTCTAATTTAGATGACATTGACTGCAGGGGCGGAGTAAGGACAAACGTGTAATACCCCACAAACAATAACCACATGTTGCAATATCATCACATCTTCTGCAAGATTTGAATTGATGGAGCTACTTACAATAACACCATGCACCAACCCAAGAAGTAAGAACACACCTATGTCTACTCAATTGTGGCTCAAAAGTAAAGCTACTAAGCCACCGCTTTAGGCCCCAAATATTTAAGACTGCTCCTAATTCGCTAACACACTGAATATATAGCCGGTCCACATATTTACTTGGACATCATCTTGAGGTCTCGATATATAAAAGCTCCCGGTTACTAAAAGTGCAAAAACATTAAGGATATTTTATTAGTTTTTGTTTATTACATACGCCCGTACGACTAATTAAGTCCTTATTTGAGATTAAGAAGCACGACTAGGCCTATCTTTTTATTAATTCAAAAATATAAATTAAGCTCTGCTACATTTACTAATGTCTTTTTAGGCCATTACTAGAAACAAAAGTAAACAATATTATAATTTTTATGGTTATAGTTTCTTAATGAAAAAACATCAACAAGCTAGTTTTTAACAAATAACCAGGTCCTCGTTGGTTACCAATTATGGGGTACCTTCCATTTCTTACTCCGGACTTACAAAAACAGTTCACCAACATGGCTAACATCTACGGGCCTATTTTTAAGTTCCATTTAGGGACGAGCAAGCTTTACATCGTCATAAATACCCCAGAATTAGCAAAGGCTATGGTTCGTGACCAAGATGAGGCTTTTTCTAACCGCGACCTTACAGTTGCTGCATCAATAATAAGTTACGGAGGCCAAGATTTAGTATTTTCTAATTACAACTCCCATTGGCGGAAACTTCGTAAGATATTTGTCCATGAAGTCATGAGCAACAAGAGTCTTGAAGCATGTGCTTGTTTCCGAAGGGACCAAGTTAGAAAAACATTTATGAATGTTTTTAAAAATATTGGTACACCAATCAATATTAGCGAGATCGCTTTCATGACAGAAGCGAACGTCATAACAAGCATGATTTTTGATAATACATTAGATCATTTTGGAGATAGTTTTGGAGCTGAATTACAAATTGTTGGGAATTATAGATTTGATGAGACAAAAGAAACAAGTAATGAAATAAAAGGATCAAAATCGTCATTAAAGAATTCTACAAGCTGGTGGAGAATTATGGAAGATTTGGTCAAAGATATCAAAAGATGAAGCAACTGGAAGATCTCCTTAAGAAGATAAAGATAACAGAAGATATTCCTAAATGTTTAAAAGATTTATTTATCTAATGTTTATCTTCCTTTGTAAGCCATGATATCTCTCTATATAAAGAGATTCATAGGCGTGTAGTTTAGTATACACAGAAAAGAAAAACGTGTGTGTGTATGTGTATCTCAAGAGATGTAGACGTCTAGTTAGTTGGTGTAGCCTCAAGGTTAAGGTGTTCTTGATCCTTTTACAGTTAGGTAAACATTATATTATGATCAAATATAATTAGGGCTTGGAGTGTTTGATAATGAAGAAACCTTGTTACAATATCATTGTTCTTATGTTAATTCCGCTATACATGTGTTATGTTCAATGTTATTGTTAATCCTAGATATAGTTCTAAACAAACTGAGCTTAAACGATCTAAGGAGTTATTCAAACTCCACAAGTGGTATCAAAGCTTTTTGAGAAACTTTGAATTAGAAGAAACAATCTACACACATCAGAACTATTTGTTTAACATAGAGACAGGATCTTTAACAATGGTTACTGCTGCAAAACTTCTAGTACTCAATCCAGGAGAATTTAAGCTTTGGAAAATGAGGATAGAATAGTACTTCCTAATAACAGATTATGCTCTTTGGGAAGTAATAGTAAATGGAGACTCACATCCACCAAAGAGAACTGTTGATGGTGTTGAGCAAACATATCCTCCTACAATTGCAGAGGAGAAGTTAGCAAGAAAGAATGAGTTAAAGGCAAGAGGTACACTGTTGATGGCTCTTCCAAATGAACATCAACTAAAGTTTATACTAACAAATGTCAGACTCTGTTGGATGCATAAAGAAAAGGCTTTGGAGAGCGTTAATAAGGAGTCAAAGAATAACTCGAAAGAAATTCTAAAGCAACATATAATGTGAATTTCAATGGATCAGCTTCAGAAGGACTTGAATCAAACCTATGAAATGCTTCAAAAGCTTATCAGGCAGCTAGAGATTTCTGGGTGAAAAACTATTTCTCAAGAAGCATTTTGATTATTGAAGTTTCTAAGAAGTCTCCATAAAAATGGCAAGGAGCTCATTACTTGATCTGGAGAAACAAACCTGATTTAGACCACCTTAAGCATGGAATGTCCTATTCCAACAATCTAAGATTTATAAAACTTAAGTTAAAGGGCCATCAAGCTCAAACCAAAATTTATAGAATGTGGCTTTTGTGTCTTCCAATAACTCTAGCAGCTCCAATCAAGCTTATGGATCTAACTCTGCCAATACTGATAGTATGAGTGATGATGTGATCTATTCTTTCTTTGCAAACCAATCTAACAGTCCACAATTAAAGACTGAGACTTCAACAGATTGATGCTGATGACTCTTGAGAAGAGATGGATCTAAAGGGTGGCAGATGGCTATGATTGACCATGAGACTAAAAGATTCTAAATAAGGATGGAAGGAAATGATTAATGCAAATGGTTCTTGAGAAGATAAAGTTTAACAAAGCAAAGGTGGGTAATTCTAAAACTGTCATAAAAAGGGTCATTTTGCATGGGAGTGCAGGGACTATAAGAGAGAACAGGAACGGAGAACCTGCACGGAGGAAATGTGATAGTGGAAACTCAGAGACAAAAGCTTTGGTGGCTCACGATGGACTTGGATATGACTGGAGTGATCAGGCTGAAGAAGGACCTACAAACTTTGCACTTATGGCATATACATCTTCAAGTTCTTCAAGCTTAGATTCTAAGGTATCTACTTGTTCTAAAGCATGTTTAAAATCTTATGAACTTCTCAAAGAACATTTTGATAATCTTACAACTAGATTTAATAAGTCTTAATTAAATGTAGGTGCGTTAAAAGTAGGTCTAGATCTGTAGAGATAGATCGATATGTATAAAAGAATAAGGTGTTTTTAAGAAGACATAAAGATTTTTAAAACTTGATATTAAGTTTGAGAGTTAATGCACTAAACAGAGCTAGAAGAAATTTAAAAAATGCTAAAAAGAAAGAGATGATTTAAACTACCTTTAGAAAAAGTTTTGGAAAATTCATCTAAATAATCTAAGCAAATGTTTGTGTTCAAGTAAGTGATAAGTTCAAGACTGGTGTGGGGTTTGATAGTCAAGTGGTTATTAGTCATGTGGTTGATAGTCAGGAAAATGAAAGGTACAAAACAAGTAAAGAATATCATGTTGTTCCCCCTCCCTATACTAGGAACTTCATGCCCTCTAAATATGATTTGATACTTGCTGATGAGGGAGAATATGTTTTTAGTGAGTCAGTAACCAATATACCTGATGCTGCAACAAGTGAAGCTAAGACTAGTGTGTCAAAACCTAAGTCTGTTGGTGAACTACTTATTGAAGATTGGATATCTGACAGTGAGGATGAGAATGAGACTGAGTTTAAGTCTAAATAGAAAAAACCTAGTTTTGCCAAAACAGAATTTGTTAAATCTAACGAGCATGAGAAAACACCTAAGGAGTCTGTTAAGAAGATAGAGAATAAAAAGCAAGCTAAATACCCTAGGAAAAACAGTCAAAGCCCTAGAGGTAACCAGAAAAACTGGAATAACTTGATGACTTAGAAATTAGGAAGTAATTTTGAGTTTAAAAATAAAACTTGTTATGAATGTGGCAGTTTTAATCACTTGATCAAAGATTGTGATTTGTATGAAAAGAAAATGGTAGAGAAAACTGTATGGAACAATGCTAGAAGGGCAAATCATCAAAATTCTCAAAGAATGACTCACCCTCATCTAAAAGGAAACTTTGTTCCAAAAGCAGTCTTAATGAAATCTGGCATTAAGATACTTAATAAGTCGGGCAAAAACTTTCAAAAGCAGCAGTATAGTTATACTTCCAGAACAATTAAATATGCTACACCAAGATCCAACAGTGAATTGTGCTAAGGTAGATCAAATGTTTTAAATAAAGCACATACACATGTTAGAAGGCCCTTTAACAAGTCTACAACAAATAAGAACAATAATTTAAAAGAAAAAATTAATACTGTTAAGGGAGATGTTACTACTACTGGGCCAAAAGCAGTAGTAAGTAATAATAAGGGAAATGAGGCTAATGCTATTAAGGCCTCAACATGTTGGGTTTGGAGACCAAAGCAAAAGGTTTTAGACCATGTCTTTAGACACAATGGTGCATCAATGAATTTTAAAAGATTTGACTGTGTTGATGCACAAGGCAGATCCAAGTCTGTAATGGCTTGGGTCCCCAAGAGAGCTTGATTTTCTTACTTTTGTGCAGGGCAATCCACAACTAGAATTGCAGAAAAAATGAGTAATTAACAGTGGATGCTTTAGGTACATGACTGGAAACAAGTCCTACCTCTCAGATTATGAAGAAATTGATGGTGGATTTGTTGCATTTGTAGTAGGTTTAGTTGGGTTTTCTTTTTAGCCACTAAGGATGAAACTAGTGAAATCCTTAAAACATTCATAACTGGCATAGAAAATCTAATAGACTTAAGGTGAAAGTAATTAGATGTGACAATGGGACTGAATTCAAGAATAAGGTCATGAATCAGTTCTGTGAAATAAAGAGTATTAAGAGGGAATTTAGTGTTGCCAGAACTCTACAACAAAATAGAGTAGCAGAAAGGAAAAATAGGACACTAATAAAGGCTGCTAGGACTATGCTAACTGATTCAAAATTGCCAACAACTTTTTGGGCTAAAGCAGTTAATACTGTTTGTTATGTTCAAAATAGGGTATTACTTATCAAGCCTCACAACAAGACCCCTTATGAACTTTTTCTAGGTAGAAAATCTGCCTTAAGCTTCATGAGACCATTTGGGTGTCCTGTTACTATTCTTAATACATTAGATCACCTAGGTAAGTTTGATGGAAAGGCTGGTGAAGGGTTCTTTGTAGGATACTCTACCAATAGCAAAGCATACAGGGTATTCAACAATAGAACTAGGATAGTAGAAGAGAGCCTGCATGTTAAGTTTAGTGAAGAAACACCTAATATTGCAGGAAATGGACCTAATTGGATTTTTGATATAGATGCTCTAACAATATCTATGAATTATAAGCCAGTTGTTGCAGGGAATCAAACTAATGGTAATGCAGGTACCAAAGAAAACATTGATGCAGGTCAAGATGGGAAGAAAATAGTACCTGATCAAAAGTATATACTGCTACCATTGTTGACATCTGATCCATCACTCTCTAAAAGTTCAAAGGATTCTCCTGATGCTGGATTCAAACCATCAGGGGAGGAGGAAAAGATAAATTATGAACATCAAGAGAATGAAGATAGTGAGGTGTCAAATACAGAGGAGCCAAGAGTTAATCAAGAGCAGGATGCAAATGTCAACAACACTAACAACATTAATATTGTTAGTGCTGCTAACATAGAAAATAATGTTGTTGATGAGAATATAGTCTATAGATGTATTGATGATCTAAATATGCCTAATTTGAAAGAGATTGTCTATTCTGATGATAATGAAGAAGTTGGTGCAGAGGCTGACATGAACAATTTGGCAACAAATGTGTCTGTCAGTCCTATTCCAACTACAAGAGTTTACAAGGATCATCCACTTGAACAAATCATTGGAGATATATATTCAGAACCTCAAACCAGAAGGATGACAAAGAATGTGACTGAACATGGTATGTTTAGTTCAATGCAACAAAGAATCAACCATAAAGATTTTCAAAATTGTCTGTTTGCTTGTTTTCTATCACAAGTAGAACCCAAAAAGGTGATCCAAGCTTTGACAGATCCAAGCTAGATAGAAGCAATAGAGGATGCGCTTCTACAGTTTAAATTACAGAAGGTTTGAACTTTGGTTGATTTACCACATGACAAGAGGGCCATTGGTACTAAATGGGTGTACAGAAACAAGAAAGATGATAGAGGTATTGTGGTTAGAAACAAGGCAAGACTGGTGGCACAAGGTTACACCCAAAAAGAAAGAATTGATTATGATAAGGTTTTTGCTCCTGTTGCTAGGTTAGAAGCAATCAGGTTATTTTTGGCCTACGCATCATTTATGGGATTTATTGTGTACCAGATGGATGTGAAGAGTGCCTTTTTATAGGTACTATTGAAGAAGAAGTGTATGTGTGCCAACCTCCTGGTTTTAAAGATCCATAGTTCCCTGACAAAGTTTAAAAGGTAGAAAAAGCTTTATATGGTCTACATCAAGCTCCTAGAGCCTGGTCTGAGACCTTGTCTATCTACTTATTGGAAAATGGATTTAGAAGAGGTACTATAGATAAGACTTTGTTCATCAAGAAGGACAAAGGTGATATCCTGTTAGTACAGGTGTATGCTGATGATATCATCTTTGGGTCTACAAAGAAGTCTTTGTGTGTTGAATTTGAGTAGATAATGCATAAGAGATTCTAGATGAGTTCTATGGGGGAGCTCACTTTATTCTTAGGATTACAAGTGAAGCAGAAAGATGATGGAATCTTTATTAGCCAAGACAAGTATGTGGCTGATATATTGAAGAAGTTTGATTTTGCCATTGCGAAGACAGCAAGCACTCCAATTAAGACTAACAAGGCATTGCTTAAGGATGAAGAAGTTGAGGATGTGGATGTTCACTTATACAGATCAATGATTGGATCATTGATGTACTTAACAGCTTCTAGGCCTAACATAATGTTTGTTGTTTGTGCTTATGCAAGGTTCCAAGTTACTCCTAAAGTCTCACATCTTCATGTTGTGAAGAGGATCTTTAGATACTTGAAAGGTCAACCCAAATTGGGCCTTTGGTATCCTAGGGATTCACCATTTTACTTGGAAGCTTTCTCTGATAGTGATTATGTTAGAGCTAGCCTTGACAGGAAATCCACAACAGGAGGTTGTCAATTTCTTGGCAAAAGGTTGATTTCATGGCAATGTAAGAAGCAGACTATAGTTGCCAATTATACTACTGAAGCAGAGTATGTTGCTGCTGCTAATTGATGTAGGCAAGTGTTATGGATCCAAAATCAAATGCTTGATTATGGGTTCAACTTCATGAACACCAAGATTCGCATTGATAATAAAAGCACCATTTGTATTGTGAAGAATCCAGTGTTTTATTCTAAAACCAAGCACATTAAAATAAGGCACCATTTCATCAGAGATTCTTATGAGAAGAAGTTGATTCAAGTAATCAAGATTCATACAGACCACAATGTTGCAGATCTTCTCACAAATGCATTTGATGTTAGCAGGTTTAACTTTTTGATTGCTAGCATTGGATTACTTAACCTCTAAAATATTATTTGAGGGAAGGATAATTAAGATTGGATGAAAAGGAATGTATCATTAAGCAGAAGTAGGTGAAGGGTCGGGAAATCCCACTGAACCCCAACACACATCCATAACTGTATCACTATCTAATCTTGAACCAATCACTGTTCTACCACAATCTTAACCAAAAAAGACTTAAAAACCTAGGAAAGCCAAAAGAACCACTAAGATATCTCAGTCTAGTGGACCTATTCACCTTGTTGCAGATGAGACTGTCTATAAGGAGTGGGAAGACAGAATGGAAAGGGCTGCCACTACTGCTTCTAGCTTAGAAGCAGAGCAGGACAGTGGTAACATAAATAGGACCCAATCCATGGCAACACTTAATGAATCTCTTCCTTAGGGAACTGATTCAGGTAGTGGTCCCAGGTGCCAAGATACCATATTGGGGGTGCAGAAGCTCAAATTAGGTTTGAGGCTGCATCTAAACAAGTCCAATGATCCACCTCTCTCAAGAGTTAACACACTTGGAAGTGGGGAGGACATCATGAAACTAAAGGAATTGATGAAACAATGTACAGAAAGAGTGACTTAGTGAGAAAAAGAAATGAGAGATATAGTGAGCTGAAAAATAGAAAGAGAGTTGTGTGATATAAAAACAGATAGAGTGAATTGGTGAGGAAAAGAAATGAGAGATATAGTGAGATTAAAAACAGAAAGAGAGCTTGTGAGAATCAAAATTGATGATGGAAATGCTTTTTGGAAAGAAATTAGGGTTAATACTGGTGTCTTAAAGTTAATGCTGCTCAGCTTAAAACTTAATGCTGCTAAGCTTAAGTTAATGCTGTTAGGCTTAATTTACTGCTGCCCGTATTAGTTTATGCTGCTAGGCGTTCACTTACTACTGTTACGCATAAGTTAATGCTGCCAGACATAACTTCCTACTGCTGGATTAGTTAATACTATTAGGCTTAACTTAATGTTGCCAGTTCAAGTTAATGTTGTTGAGGGTGAGTTCATAAATACTTCGATTAAGGGTTTTAATCACTCATTCGTTTGATTTTACACCTTGTTATCCTCTCTAATCATAAACCCTAACTCAATTTCATCTTTAATCATCAAACCCCATCACAATGTCGACCTTAAAGTTTGCTGAAACTCACAATTTGGTTGCGTTTTTGGAGAAACCCAAAGAAAGTAATGAGTTTGAGGAAATTATTGATTTTCTAAATGCAAGTTTTGTCTAATATGCATTAACAGTCAATCCAGCCATTTATACTACATGTATTGAACAGTTCTAGACATCTGCTAAGGTCAAAACAGTTAATGGGGAACGACAGATACAAGCCCTAGTAGACAAGAAAAAGGTAATCATCTCTGAGACAAGTATAAAAAGTGATCTTATGTTGGATGATGCTGATGGAACAGATTGTCTACCTACTGCTAACATTTTTGCAGAAATGGAAAGAATAGGGTATGAAAATCTTACTCAAAAGCTTACATTCTATAAAGCTTATTTCTCATCCCAATGAAAATTTCTCATCTATACCATACTGCAATGCCTTAGTGCTAAGACTACATCATGGAATAAATTTAGTAGCACTATGGCATTTGCAATCATATGCCTTGCCACAAACCAAAAATTCAACCTTTCCAAGTACATTTTTGACAATATGGTAAAGAACTTGGATGGTGGGATAAAATTTCTCATGTACCCAAGATTTGTGCAAGTCTTCTTGGACAAACAAGTAGAGGGAATGTCCAAGCACAAAGGGGTTTATGTTACACCTTCCCACACCAAGAAGGTGTTTGCTAACATGAAGAGACCATGCAAGGGTTTTTCTGGAAGAGTTACACCACTATTCTCCACAATGATGGTTCAAGCTACATAAGACATGGGTGCAGATTCAGCTACTCCTACTGATTCCTATTCCACACCCATTATTTCTCAACCATCATCATCTAAACCTCAAAAGAAGAAGTCAAAGAGGAAACAGAGGAAAGACAGTGGTCCTACAGAGCCTGTTACTGATGAGGCTCATGTATCTACCTCTTCTTATGATCTACCTCAAAGTGGTGAGGATAGTATGCAACTTTTTGAATTGATGAATTTATGTACCAGCCTACAAGAGAAAGTCATTGATTTGGAGAAAGCCAAGACTGCTCAAGCAAAAGAGATTACTAGTTTAAAGAAGAGAGTCAAGCAGTTGGAAAAGAGAAGGAAGTCAAGACCTTTAGGGCTAAAAAGGTTAATAAATGTTGGTTCAACTAGCAGGGTAGAATCCTCTAATGATGCCAGTTTAGGTGCTCAGGAGGATGTATCCAAACAGGAGAGGAAGATTAAAGACCTTGATGCTGATACAGAAGTGACTTTGGTAAATGAGACTCAAGAGATGAATGATGACAACCTTATGTTTGATACAGGTGTGTTGGAAGAGCATGAAGTTGAGTTTGAAAATGTGGTTGAAGAGCCTGTAGTTAGTGTTGCTACAACTACAAAGTCAATTCCAGTTAGTGCTGCTGAAGTAGTTACTACTACCAGTGCCAGTGTTGAAATTCCAGATGAATTGACTCTTGCTCAAACTTTGATTGAAATCAAAACTGCAAAACCCAAGCCTGTTACAACTGCTGCTACAACAGTTACATCTGTTAGACCAAGGGCTAAGGGAATTATTATTTTATGATCAGGAAGAATAAGTTCATGCTTTACAAAATAAATAAATTAAAAACCATTTTCTTATTCATAATCAATACTTAAACAAGGTAAGAAAAAGGCAATGGAATATGGGGGGCATGATAGTGACCATTAAAGAAGAAAGATCAGGTTGCTCTTGTGATGAAGAATAAGGCTAGAAATTCTTGAAGCTCAGTTGCAACTGAACTTATTGAGAAGAAAAGGCTTGCAAGGAAAAAGGAAAAGGAAGCCAACATAGCTTTGATTAAATCATAGGATAACACACAAGCTATGATTTGAGGCAGATTTGATTAGCTTAGAGGCTATTGCGGAAGAACAACGGAAATATCATTGAAGAAGATCTTTAGATTGTTTGTAGAGCTCGTATGAACAGGAAAAAAACACTTTGCAAAAGCTTAGAGCTGAAGTGATAAGTATGAAAGTCCACACTAACATAAGCTCACAAAAAGGAGGGGAAATCAAAATGTCCAATTATTTTTGAAGAATATGGCTGGATTCAACATAGTCAGTTGAAAGAGCAAAAGCTTTGGACTGAAATCAGAAGTTGTTTGAATAAGGAGATGAAAAGGAGTAAATACTTTTGTGGACATGAATCAGAAGTAGTAGTAAAGGGTAATGGTTAAGGACAAGGAAAGTTTCTAAAAGAGCAGGGGTTGAACTTGAGTCTGATAAGTCAAGATCAGAAGATAGTATGGGAATGTAGAAGCTGAAAATATGATGTTCAGAGGAGGAAAGAAATGAAAAAGCCATATGGAGATAGTTCAAGATGAAGAGGAAATACTATTGATGCTTTATACATATAGACCAAACCTCTCCAATGATTTGTTGAATATAAGATTGTTAAAGAAGGACAAAAAAGATTATATCACTTGATAAGAGCTTATGGAAGTTCAAAAAGATATTCATCAATGATTAGGATGCTTTAGGGTATTGATAGAGAAGACTTAGAAACTATCTGGAAGTTAGTCAAAGAAAAGCATGGAATAAACAGGCCAGTTGATGAATATGAAAGAGTGTTATGGGGAGATTTAAAAGTAATAGTTTGAACCTTACCATAAGAAGTGATTGTATGGAGAAATCTACAAGGGTACAAAGTGAGGGGGGGGATATGTTTTGGAAGTTGTTTGATACTGTGGAGTGCACTTTGTAAGGGTTTAGAGAAATCTGCATATCTTTATGTTGGTGAGAAAAGATATCCCCTTTACACTATAACAATCTACAAACATGCATGAACAAGAAGCATTTCAAGCTGATCATTAAAATGTAGATGTGTTATCAACTTCTCAAAGCTCATGACAAAGCAGGGAAATGAGATGTGCATCATCATGGTCGATGGTGTAGGACTTTAATAGAAACTTGAGATTTAGAAGGATGAAACATCGAGTTTAGGGAAGGAATTTGTTGGGTTTAAAGGACTTAAAGATGATTCTTAGAGTTAATACTACTCAAGTATATATTAGTGCTGACAAGCATAACTTAGTGCTGCTGGTAATATTAATGAAAATTATGCTAGAGTAGTAGTTCATGGTAGTATAAAAGTTACTAATGCTAGTATATACGTTGTATATATTAGTACTGTTAGTATAAAGTTACTACTGCTTAGTAGGTAAGTTAGATGTATAGTGATGAAGACTGAAAATATACTAAGTAGTTACTACTGCTAGTATAAAAGTTAGTACTGCTAGTATATGTTAGTACTGCAGAATAATTATAAGTAGTTAATGCTGCTTGTGCTCAGTTTCAACTGCTGAGTGATTCACTTTTTTTTTTTTTTTTTTTTTTTTTACTGCTGAAAGGGGGAAAATAAAATTTAAAATATGCTGGCAGAGATGAGATCAAAGATTGATTGAAGAACAAGAATACTTATGAAGATAAGTATTAGTTATTTGTAAAGAAGATATGTATAACTTATTTGTTTAAAAGATTACGTTTGTTTATAGAAAATATCTTGATAAGTTAGGAAAGTATTGTAAGCCTTGTAGGACTCCTTGGTGTATAAAAGGAGGTCCTAGGGCATAATGTTAGATGTACATCTTTGATATTCATAGCTTCAAGGTTTTATAAACCCTAACACTATTAAGAGTGTTCGTTTCATATTGAGGCTGAAAGTTTATAAATATGTCTTGTTATTAATTTTGTGTTACTGTTTTATAAATAATTCTTCTTAGTATCATTGTCTAGATTATCCATAGTCTTTGATATTCATAATCAAAGTTTCTACTATAGTTGACTTGGATTTACTCAATACAACTAAGCTTCATACAAGCTAAGCAAGATCTATTCAAGTGGGATCAACAAATCTTAAGGCTTATGTTGTTTTCGGCTTATAGTTCATAAGCTCACTTTTTGTGGCTTATTTTGAGCAAAAATCAAACATAAATTAAAATGTGTGACAGGTTTGAATGTGACATGTTTCCAACACATTTTCATGTGTCAATATGGGCCTTACATAATTGTTTTGACACACAACCAGTGGCGGTGACTTAAAGCTACGGACAAATGTGCAACGGTAGTCACAAATGTACTAAATAGCAGATTACAACAACCATCTTGGGACATCAAGTAGAAAACTATAACATTCAAGTAAGAATGTACTTGCCGGTCGCTTTTTTACGCGTAGTAGTCACTCACTAGCTATTGGAGCTTGGGTATCTACAATGTGCCTGTTCTACTATTTGGAACAGGCACACTCTCCTCACTGACTACAATCATCTATGTGATTTTTGAGTTGTGAGTTGATTAATATATGAAGCAATGTCATGCATATGAAAAAACCTATAATAAAATGCAGAGTACTTGGTCAACATTTGTTTTTTGATCACATTGTCTTCATAAGGTTTGTATGATTCAAAAATCGTAGGAAGGTCTAAGAGCTAAGCTAAAAACTGTTCATCGCCAATAACAAATTTACCACTCCTCTTATCCTCTTCAATGTGCATATCGATTAATTAAATTGACAAGAAGTAAAGCTAAAATATTGACGGTATCATGCGTAGAATTAGATGGTAAAAGAAATTCAAACTTGAGATAACCCATGGGTCTTTCTATGTGCACTTAGACTTATCGGTTTTGAGTGTGTCGATAGACTCCTAATGGTTATGGTAATGAATTTTATTTTCCTTAATATGAAGTGCCAAAGTAATCAAATTTAGGTAGTAAGAATATTAATAAATGGGACTAATGCAAAATTACCCAACTGTCCATAACTTTTAGGGACCAGTTATCTGATTACGATTCTATTAGAGGCAGTCTTTATCAGTCTATTTGTACTTTATATATTAGATTAAAATTTGGAGAAAATTACTCACATATTTGAAAGCACTTAGCACTTTGTATGCGTGTGTGTTTTTTGCATAATTGTTCTATAATGTTTAATTTGTAGCAATTTTGTGGAAACCTGCTACTTTGCAGCAACCATGGGGAGGGGCAAAACACAATAAAAATATATGCCTTTAAACAAATCTTAAACAAGAATGGGGTACTGGTCAGCTGAAATGCCACTGAATGCTACATTAAAACAATGAAAATGGTAAGTTTATCTATCTACCTACAACGATTTGTTGCAAATTGTTTATCTAATTATTTGCGGTTTAAACCTGCAGTTTGGATTAACCAACTTCAGTTATAACAAAGCAAATTAGTATGGGACGATAACACTGTTATATATTTAAGCGTAAACAAATTAAGAAATTAGGCATCCTTCGAGCACTAAAAGCTTTCAAGCATGAACATATCTCCCCTTCTGCCAACTTGCACTTTTGCTTTCTCTTGGGGATACGCTATCGTTTATATGATTTTATCTCTATAGTTTGCTTTTAAACATTGTTTTATAATGTGATTTTATCTTAGGGTCGTATCTATCTTTAGCTTTTTCTCTTCAATGATGGTGGGGAAACGATATCGTTTATAAGCTTTATCTCTATCGTTTGCTTTTAAAATTGTTTATATAATGTGATTTTATCTTAGGGGCGATCTAACTTTAGCATATTCTTTCAGCATGGATGGCAACGTCGTCGTTGTGACTTTTTTTCAGTTTCAAATGCTTGATTGGTCATGCTTATAGAACAATAGCAGTCCAAATTGTATGTATGCAGGATTGCAGGCTGCCTACTTTTTTAATGAAAACTTCATTAAATTCTTTTAGTTTGTACTTGCTTTCTTTATTAAAGGTTGTGGTTTTTGAACAATAAGCAACTTCAAATCCTGGAAAATCAGGTTTTAAAAATCTTCCTTTTTCCAACACCCTTGCTTACTAAAGGCAATGAGAAATAACATAACAGGTACCTCTTTAAATCAACACTTAGCGCATCATTATGAAGCCCAAAATGTTCTAATTTGATAGCAGCGGTATCTTAAGACTTTATTTTGTTTGCTGATTACACTCCAAATTTGAAACAAAGACCGTTTTACGACCTATACGAAATATATATTTGAGTACTCCCCGTAAGCAAACACCCCGCAGCGGGAGCGCGGGCCTTTTAACCTTGTTCTAACACAAAATCTATTTCCAAAATTATTGACATAAATGGCTAAAAATCTCACCAAACTCTTTACATGAGTCACTTATGATTTTTTATATATTGATGATTCATTTCAATAGTTTGTGATATTTTTGAAGATAGTTTTCTTTTTTTAACTTTTTTTTGGTAACCATGGTTTCCGACACATTATCCGACTAATTCACGGGGTTTTGATGTACAAAGCACAAGACGATTTGTTGTCCTTTACTCTTATTTTGATGACTTATATAACTTTTTGGATGTACCAAACTACAAAAGCACATGCTATCGAAAGGGTATACCTATTAGCCAGTATGTTTAGTGATTTGATTTGATTAACTGTGATTTGATTATCAATCACATTAAATATGTCTAGTTGTACACGTATTGGATGAGCATTATCCCATTGTATGGACATCTATATATATTGTATACATTGTTGAAATAAGATGAGAAACATTCACCTTTCTACACTAAGTTTTGTGAAACATCGATACATACAAATTACGAGAAATTAACAATGAAATGGCTCAACTCCAAAAGATCAAAACAAGTCATGGTACTATAAAGCTACAACTATGATTAGATTCATCGACTCCAAATTAAGGACAAAATGTGATTATCCCTCGAGGGAAAGAAGTGCTGTAGCCTTTGGTGCCCAAATAAATTGCAAAAACACGAAGAAGTTTTGTGATATGCTAATCATCCATATCATCGTCATCATCATCGTCGTCGTCATCTTCATCATCATAAGCGACCTTTTGCTTTTTCCATTTGTATGCTTGCTCCAAGATTTTCAAATTGGATGCTTGTGACTCTTCTGGGAAGAGGTAATCTATGTACTCCTCGTACCCAGCAGGACCATCATCTATTTCTATCTGCCTTCTCTTCTTCAGTTTCTTGGGCAGCTTAACACGGACCAATTCTATGTCACCCAACTCACCAAAACCACTCTCCATGGTCAACCATTCTTCTAGTAACATGGCCCTCTCCTCTTTCAACTCAGGAGCTGATGTTGTGTAGTAGCTTACTGCATTTTGAAATACCCTTCTGGCATTTTTAATGCACTGTTGCCTTTGTTGTTTAAGCACGTCTTCAGGCAGCTCTTCTTGTTGTTCTACCTCTTCCATGGCAGATGCTTCAAACTTTGCATAACTAATCCACACTTTTAAGTGTTTTGTGCGATCCAAAAGCCTCTCATATAACTGTCGAGTCCTTTCAAATTCCCCTTCTGCTATCTCAAAGTCAATGTATGCCTTCCACAATAATTCTGGCATGTCTAGTGCAGGTTGCGCAATTGCAAGCTCAAAAATGGCTCTGGCACGTTCTGTCTCCATTAAAGATCTTTCCAACTCAGCATACTTGCTCCACGCGTAGCAATTCTCAGGTGACCACTCCAAATACTTTTCGTATAGCTTCCGACAATGGTCCATGTTACCAAGCTGCAGCTTGATCTCAATATACTTCTTGAAAATCTTATCTTTAGGAGCAATCCCAATTGCATTCCCAAGAACTGCACGTGCACCCGAGAGATTTAACTGCCGAATTTCAAACTGGGCAGCCAATAACCATACTTTTGCAAAAGAGAACTTCTTGTGAGGAATTAGCTTTAAGCACTCACTATACACATCCCTAGTTGGTGGAACGTCTTGTGCATCAAGCTCTTCATACAAAGCATAATTAATCCACAAGTAAATGTATCGTTGCCAATATCTTTTCTCATCCGCTGGAGGTACATTAGCAATTGCTCTCTCATAAACCTCTCGGATCCTCTGTTTGTTCCCCACACTCTCCTCCAGTCGTATATGGTCAAACCATGAATCATAATTCAGCGGATTCTTTCTAACTTCCTCCTCGTATTGAAACCTTCTTTTCCCAACAATTGCATCTTCAATACCCTCCCGATCACCGTATTGCTTCTCGAAAGCAACAAACTTTCTGTATAGATCCTCAGCCCGCCCCTTTGGTATATGGTCTAGAGCAAATTTATAGATGCATCTTGCTCTCTCAGTTTCTTTACATTTCTCTTCAAATTCAGCAAACGCAACAAATAAAGTCTCAGCCTCTTCATCGTCTGCCAGCTTATCGACTGCCCTTTCATAACAGTTCCTAGCTCGGGCAATCTCCCCGTTTTTCATCTCAAATTTGGCAAAGCGAATCCAAGCACCGACTTTCGGCAAGCATTGCACGAATCTCTGGTAAATACCTCTAGCTCGCTCAATCTCGTTGTATCTAAGCTCAAACTTGATATACGAAAGCCATGCTTGCTGGTGAGGCTCCCAGCTCATCCACCTTTCAAAAATTTGCCTGGCACCTGCAACGTTGCCAAGCATCTCCTCCATATGGATATACTTATCCCACAACTGATGAACCATCGGCAACAACGTAATGGCACGATCCCATACGTTTCTGGCATGATTAAGAAACTTGTTCTTCATTTCCATAACAGCAAACTTCAACCACATGGAAGGATCTCTATAATCCACATCCAACGCCCGTTCCCAAACGGACCTAGCGCGGTTAAAATCCTTCTGACTCTCCTCCCATTTCGCATACTTTACCCAAACAGATTTATTCGACCTCACTCGGCGTATTGAGTCTTCGAATTCTTTACGCTTTCGAAGACGGTAGTCTGCGAGTTCGGTCAGGTCGGTTATTTTTTGTTTCAGAGGGCGGATTTTGGCTTCTTGACGCTCTCGGGCTTCGCGAATGATTTGTTCCGCTGTGATTTGGATAGGGGTTGGGGTTTTGTTTTTGACGCGGGTGGGGCGGGGGAGTTTGACCTCGCGGGTTAGGTACCCGAGATTTGGGTCTCCTTCACGATTCGCCATGGTTGATTAATTGTTGAGATGATTGAATTGAATTGAATTGTTATTTATAAGGATAAAAGGCCGGCGGCTTAAAACAAAGAGCATCCGCTATGGTGTTTCAAAAATAGGTTTAAAAATGTATGAAGAGGTTTAAGAATTTTTTTTATCATAGCGATGAACAATTTCATGTCTAGGTGGCATGAAAAGTTCTAGGATTTTAAAGAGGTCCAAAAATTTATGTACCATAATAATATTTAAGTTATGTTTGAATAATTTATAAACCTAAAAAGTTTTATCCATAGTGAAAATAGATTCATAATTTATAAATTAATAACATCGTAAAAAGTGACAAATTTATAAACCTTTTAAAAGGTCCACCATTAATAATACCAAGGCCATTCTTTTATGACATCTTTTGGTATCGATACCAAAAGGAAAGTATGAAGAAACATTTGATGATGCGAAAATAGTAAAAAGCTGTATTTTATTGATGTGGAAGTAGACAATGAAATTTCATTAAGGCAACGACAATATTATATAACTTATTAGGGGTGGCAATTTCTGACCCGATCTTAAATCGACACGAAAATTAACAGGTTCGGGTTGAGTCTAATAGATTTCGGGTTGGGTTTGGGTCGACCCATCTAACCCGTTTATTAAATGGGTCAGGTTCGGGTTGGGAATAAATTAAACAGGTCGACTCGCCAACCCGTTTAAGATTTTTTTCTTTGATTAAAAATTATTTATATTTTATTATACGTGTTAAATGTGTTAAACGGGTCGACGCACAAACCCGTTTAACTAGTTTAACCCGTGTAATGTGCCAACTTTTGTATATAAAACGGGTTAAATGGGTCAACTCAAAATCCGTTTAAACTATTCAACCCGTGTAAACTATTTAACCTGCCAACCCAAATATATATACTAGTTGAATGGGTTAACCTGCCAACCCAAGTATATATACTAGTTGAATGGGTCAGGTTCGGGTTATGTGTAAACAGGTTAGGGTTGAAATAGTTGACCCGATTATTTTAATCGGGTCAGGTTCGGGTTGGGTTTTTCTGACCCGACAACATGTCAACCCGAACCCGACCCGGATTGCCACCCCTTTATTATAACTCTGCAGAAATTTGTTGAAACTGTGACAACTTGAGAGTGGTCACTGATTCATTAGTGTGAGAGATTAGTGCAGTAAATATAATACAGTGAAAAAATGTATCTTGCTTCTGAACATTATAATCAACATTGGTTAAGTGTGTTTGACGTTGTATAATCAACAAGTTGTGTTGATTAATTATTTGCTTAAGAGGCTTAAGTAAGCCGAATGATTTGGAATAATAAAGAAACCCGCTCCCAATTTAAAAAGGCGTCTATGGATGATGGGTAAAGTCGAGTTTGAGTATTCATATGTTGAATTGAATAACAGAACTTCGCACCATATAAACCTCAAACTTGCTACAAACATGGTTCGACAATAATATTGGCAAGCTGGTGAGGTAGTGTGCACAAGTCATTCAATTTTGACAGAATTGCATATACCTTGTACAGTATTTTTTTTCAAGCTTGTTTCACTTTCCCATTGCGGTGTTTGATCCCTATGTGTGCAACCACATATCCGTTTTGAGCGATTTCCATACAAAGTACTATATCAATTCATAATCACAAAAGAAAAGTAAATAGATTGTTAAGTGCCCGGGGTATTTCTGTACAAAAATAAGTCAAACTACAATCATGGTTGACTCTAAAAAGTCAACTGAAACATTTTATTTATCACACAAATTTTTCTCAAGCTACCATCACAGAACAATTCATAATGAAATGACTCAACTGAATCTTGCCATTATCAAGTAACTCCCATTCTGGGAGGAAATCAGATTCTGGTTCCGGGCTACACGTATATATTGCCATCGAGCTTCTAGAAGGCGAAACTGTTGATGCCCCTATTACAAGTAACTTATTGCCAAATGACTTGAATGCGACTCCCCAACCTCGATTGTAGTCCGCCCTCACAGGAACTAAACCCAATTGCTTCCAACTGTTGCTCTTCTTTAAGTAAACTTTTAACTGATTTGAAGAAGCTTCAATTGAGTAAAGCTCGTTTTTTACCACTGCGATTAGTGGAGGGGAATGACAGCTAAGGACAGGATTGTCTTTTAGCATCTCCGGAATCAAATTCCATTGATTTTTTTCCGAATCAAAAAACTCCCCACACGTTAATTCACCATCATCGTTTCTCCCACCAATCACATAAAACCTGTCATCCATATAACATCCCGAGCAAAGCTTACGTGGCTTATTCATTCTTGGAAGTGGTGTCCACGACCGTGTTTCCGGGTCGTATTTCTCAACAGTATTATGAACTGACTGAGTCCCACCCGTTCCAGCCCCAACCACTGCGATCCCACCCGCCACATAAGCAGAATTACCGCAAGTGGCAGAAGCAAATAAGCATCTTGGGTAGATCATTGAAGGGCCTTTGAACCATTTGTTCAATGCTAATTCGTATCTCCATATCATGAGACCTTCAATCTCTCTACCCGATACGAGTAAGTGGGTCCCGGCACATAGCGATTCTTTATCTCCTGATGTGAAACATATATCAGAAGGAAGAACCGGAAGTCTTCTAAGCGAACTGAACCCTTGATCAAAAGCCCACCAACGGTTTTCGCCACTTGCAAGCATAAAAACTGAAGGTTCACTAAAACCAATGTCTCGTCTGATTTTGAAAAGCTCTTCGTTTTTAACTAATCCTGAAAACCTTTTATTAACAAATGATAGTTTCCAATATTCTGATCTGGGAAATCTAGCTAAGATTATATTTTCTAACTCGTAATTAAGTGAGGGAATATGAGTAGAGTAATCTGCATCCTGAGGTTCATCTGAACTGCAAGCGAGTGTGAGTTTAAGCCAGTCTGGATGATCGGTTTTGACTTTTGTTGACTCTGGGCTATCGAAACCTACCCAATATCTACTTTTGGAATAACCAGTCACACCTTTACCATCTGTTTCCTTATCCTGCTCTTCTGATTTTTCGGTTACTTTTTCCTTTCCTTTCGACATGATTTGATTGCTTTCTTTCCTGAAAATCAATACGTCAGGATTAGATGGCAAGATATATAAAATGGTAACAAAAACAACAACGTTAACAAACAGTTATTCAAGATAAATATGATTATATAGATCGATCATCCGATGAAACTTATTTATGTTCAAAAAATTAAAAGTGACCATATTTGTAAAAATAGAAAACCTAACACCCAAATAAAACACTTGATTATGGGAATGTCTGGGATTGCTTATTGAAAACTGCATATATCTGCTTAATAAACTTTGTGTACTGTACAGGTACCACTTTGCCTATTTCAAAATAAGCTGATAGTTTTCTTCATCCAAACTGCTTATTTGTGCTTGAAGCCCCAATAAGCATACCACCAGTTTATTCATCCTCAATAAGCAATGTAAAAAAGCAATCCCAAACACCCCATAAAAGTGAGATAATTGCTCAAACAGGAAAAACCATCAAACATCCAATATTGCTAATTCAGGAAAGAAAACATATCATGGTACAAATCAATCAAACTCCAAAAACAGTACTTATAAACAAAAACACAAACCAATAGAAACTTAGAAACATTAAATAATATTACCAAATATAGAAACACAAGTACACTTACTATTGATCAAAAACTAACAACAGCTGAGAACAAAATGCAGGTATACTGTTGGATAAAAAAAACTTTCTTAAAATAAAAAGAAGTTGTAATATAAACAGAAGAATAAATAAAACACGCATCCGATTCTTTTCAGGCACCTGTAGCTATCAAGGATGAAAAAACACACGGCTCTTCTTAGTTGGAATAATAGATTTGTTTGGTTGAATTATACTGCTAAAGATTATTAAGAAGCTAGGTGTTTAATGGCTTATATTAAGTGAGTGATTACTGTTATATAAAAAAACTAAGTATAGTTTGTTGGGAAGTGACCAATTGGATTGCTTAAATTAATCTATAACATTAAATTAATACCCAACAACTGCATCGTCCAGCCAAATTCGCCTGTTGTTACATTTTTTATTTATTTCGTATAAATCCGTCTCGAATAGTCTTAATCATATTACGAATATATAGACGAGTAATATTAGACTCACAATTTTTTTTTAAAGAATCTACATGCATACATGACATGCGAGTTGGACCAATAATAATGATATTTTCTTGTGTATTTTTTCACTCATAATATTTACGTATCACATGTTTGTTTTTTGGTAAAATTCTTTTGAATATAGCATTTCTCCTTATGCACTCACTCATGGTTACGCGTAATATTGTCGAAAGTCTTCCTAAGACAGTCTTTTTATCATAAAAGTTCTTTTGGGTTTAATGGAGGATGGCTTTTCAAAAAATATAATTTGTTTAAAGTATCCATGTTATCACGCAAAGTATTCATAAAACGAAATATAGCTTTAGTCTGAAATTTATTCAATTATAACTAAGGCTGTAAATGAACCGGACGAACACGAACGGAGCCTTGTTTATATTCGTTCATTTAATTTTAACCGAACAAATAAACGAACACGAACGCTTAAACGGACGAATTTTCTTGTTGAAGTTCGTTTATTAAGAAAATGAGTTGTTCATGTTCGTTCATTAAGAAACCGAACGAACCTTAAACGAACATAAATGAACGTAGAAAAAAATATACAATTTATCAAGTTATGAATATTATTTTCGTTTTATAAGTGTTGTTTTATTTAAAAATACCAGTTTAAGAGTATACAATTAAGAGATATGATATACGAACATGAACAAATAAATAAACGTAAACGAACGGACGTGACTTTTGCTCATGTTCGTTCATTTAACTAAACGAACATAAAATAATGTTCATGTTCGTTCATTTAATAAATAAACGAACATAAACGAACTTTTTACCGAACGGTTCATGAAATGTTCACTGAACGTTCGGTTCATTTACAGCCCTAATTATAACTTTCTGCTTTTTGCTGCCCAATAAAAATGTAAACATTACTTTCGTTTCGTCTTTTTCTCAAGACGGACTTAAATAAAAGATTTAGGGATTTTAGACCGAGGATATGCACGCGTATACCTTTATAAAAAATACGAGTTTTTGACACTTCACACTAAGACTAGTATCTATGGATGATGGTGGTGCCACCACGAATATACCTTATAAAAGCTAAACATGAGAATACAAGGCCAGAGGAGGATTATAAAAGAGTGTTATGGGTGATTGTGAAGGTAATGTTTGAAACCTGACAATAAAAGTTCAGTATGGAGAAATCTACAAGGGTTACAAAGTGAACTGTTTGTAAGCTGTTTGATACCTGGAGTGCACTTGTAAGGTTTAGAAATCTACAATATCTTTATGTTTGGTTGAGAAAAGATATCCCCTTCACCAATAACAAACTCAAACATACTGAACGAGAATCTTCAAGCTGATCGTTGGAAAGAGATTTGTTATCAACTGACTCCAGCTCATGACAAAAAAAGTGGCCCCCCAGGAATAGGGTCAATAAAGTGTTTTGATGGCATCCTCCTGGGATGGAAAGACTTTTAATGAACTTAAAGATTCAGAAGATGAACATCAAGTTTAGGGGAGGATTGTTGGGTTTAAAAGACTTCAAGATGATTCTTAGAATTACTACTGCTCAGGTATACATTAGTGCTGTCAAGCATAACTTTGTACTATTGGTAATACTAATGAAAATTATGCTAAGCAGTTAGTACTAGTAGTATAAAGTTACTACTGCTAGTTACTACTATTAGTATAATTTAGTACTGTTAGTATAAAGTTACTGCTGCTAGTAGAAGTTAAGACTGCTCAGAGATGAAGACTGAAAATATACTAAGTAGTTACTACTGCTAGTACAAAAGTTAGTACTACTAGTGTATGTTAGTACTGCTAGAGTAAACTTCTAAGTAGTTAATGCTGCTTGTGCTCAGTTACAACTGCTGAGAATTAACAACTGCTGAAAGGATTAATGTTGTCTAAGATGAGATCAAAAGACATATCAAAGAAGAGATAAAGGTTGATTAAAGAACAAGAATACTTATGAAGATAAGTATCAATTATTTGTAAAGAAGATATGTATAAACTTATTTGTTTAAGAGATTATGTTTACTTATAGAAAAGATCATAATCACTTGACGCGTCTCAATTATTTAACTGATTGGGTTTGTAAGCCATTAGGTTTCCTTTAGTGGATAAAAGGAACCCGACGGCATAGATCTAAAATCAGTTTCCATATTAGTAGTCATAGTTATTGCATAGCAATCATATTTTTAGTATCATAGCTATTGGTAACTCAAAATAGTATTAAATATATTGAAATTTAGTAAGATCTTGTTTTTACTGTATTCATTGTTTTCTTCCTTAGTAATGCAAACTAGACTCCACATATTTTGGTGAAATCTCAATCATAGTTTCTACTAATTTGTCTAGGATCTATCCAATATAACTAAGCTATATAAGCTTAAGTAAGATCAGTCAAGAAGGGATCAACAAGGGTGTTGATGTGATGAACTCCAGTCTTGATTGTTAAACTAGTGGACTATACGTACGGTTCTTAGTTTGGCCGCTTCTTGACATTGGCCAGTTCATCAACTGGATGTCAAGAATGCATTTTTACATGTGGACCTATCAAAGACGGTTTACATGCATCAACCTCTTGGATTTCAGGATTCTTCACATCCTAATTATGTGTGCTTGCTCTAGCGCTCTCTTTATGGGCTTAAGCAGGCACCTCGTGCTTGGTTTCAGTGGTTTGCGTCTTATATTACCAGGGTGGGATTTCATCACAGTTGGTGTGACTCATCTTTATTTATTTATCACAATGGGATGGATACTACTTATTTATTATTAAATGTGGACGATATTGTGCTTACAACCTCTTTTTCAGACTTGTTACATCGGATTATTAGCTCTTTACATTTGGAGTTTGCTATGACTGATTTGGGTTCTCTTAATTATTTCTTGGGCATATCAGTTGCACGGGATTCTTCAGGGATGTTTTTATCTCAGAAGAAGTATGCGGTTGAGATTCTTGAACGGGCTGGTATGGTTAATTGCAATCCCAATCGGACTCCTGTTGATACTGAGTCTAAACTGGGTACTATAGGTGATGTGGTTTCTGATCCGACTATGTATCAGAGCCTTGCAAGTTCTCTGCAGTATCTTACCTTCACTAGACCAGATAATTGTCACATGTTGTATTTTCATAATTTCTAACATTTAAATGAAGTTTATTTAAGCTTTTATGAAATTTTCTTGCATTAGGGGTATTTTGGTAATTTTACACTTGTTGAGATTTTTTTTAGGTTTTACAACTTCTTCTCCTCTAAAAAAAAATTTCGTCCTCGAAAATTGAAATGAACCGGAATGAAAACGAAATGAGAACGAAACGAAAACATACCAAAAAAAACAAAAAAAAAAAAAAAAACAAAAGAAAAAACTAGACAAAGAAATGAGGATAACTAGCTCGCATAGACTCTTCGGTCTCCTAGGTAGCCTCACGCTCTGGATGATTCCTCCAAAGAATCTTCACAAAAGGAATGACTTTGTTTCTCATGACTCTCTCTTGACGATCCAGAATGGATTCAGGTTCCTCGGACAAAGACATATCAGGCTGAATCTGATCAAAAGGATAAAGAGCGACATGCAATTGATGATACAGGTATCCCCTCAAAAGAGATACAAGAAATACATCGTGAAACTATCGATCACTGCGGAGTGCAGCGCGAGACGATACGAAACCTCACCAATACGTCCAAAATCTCAAACGTACCAATATCGAGGACTGAGCTGCCCTTTATCCAAAACTTTTTAACTCCACTGAATGGCGAAACATTCAGAAATTACGCGATCACCAACTGAAACTCTAAGTTCAACGTCGATGCTTAATCAGCATAACTCTTCTGTCGCGATCTAGCCACCTCAATTTCTCCTTAGCAACAGCCATTTCTCAATAGTAATCTTGATGAGCTCCGACCTTAATCAACCGCTCACCTACTTCATCCCACGCAAATAAGTGCTCGACATTTTCTATACCATACAAAATCTCTAAATTGTTGTAGCCTTGAAGCTAGCATGCCAACTATTAATGTAGGCAAACTCCACCAAAGCACAAATAATCAACCCAACACCCGTCATTCCAAAGCACAAGCCTCAACATATCTTCCAAAGTCTGAATGGACCTCCCTGACTGACCATCGTTGAGTAAGAAAATGCTGTCTCTGAACTAAGACGCAGTTCCCTAAGCTTTCTGTAATCCTTTCCAAAACGAGACGAGAAACTTCGATCTCTGTCGACACAATACATTCGGTGTACCATGCATCTAACGATTTCCTGTCGAAAACTCCGCCAACTTACTACACATAGTTCATTCGAATGGTTAAGAAATGACAGACCTTGGTTTAGCCGATCAAACAACCACCCAAATCGCATCATGTCTTTTTCAGAGTAGTAGGTCCAACCAGTAACGAAATCCAATGGAAATCTCATCCATTTCCACATAGGGAATCTCCAACGGCTGTAACAAACACTAGCCCTCTGATGTTCAATTTTGACCTGCTGACAAGTCATACATTTGGATACAAACGTAGCCACATCTTGCTTCATGCCATTCCACCAAAAGTACTGTTTCAAATCTTTGTACATTTTGGTTGAACCTGGATAAATAGTAAATGGAGAACTATGAGCTTCCATCATAACCTTCTCGCGAAGTGTCTGATCATAAGGAACACATAGCCTATCTTTAAACCACACAACACCGTCATCATCAACACTGAACTCAGTATGTTTACCGTCTTCAACATTCTGCACAATAGCCCACAACTCACCGTCATCCCTTTGAGCTTCTTTGATCTGTAGCATGAGGTTAGACTCTATCCTCATACTCCCCAATAGCCCACCAGAAACCTCGTACACCAAAGCATCAACATCCAAGACGCTCTAAAAAATTCCATAAGGATAGAATCAAAACAACTATCATCCCAGTATTTATCGACTAATCGTCGCAACCCATTAGCCATTTCCCGTCTGAGTACTGGATGTTAGTGTCATAATCTTTCAGAAGTTCCAACCATCTCTCTGTCTACATTTAAGTTCTCGCTGATTAAAATATATTTGAGACTCTTATGATCTGTAAATATATCACAAGCTTCACCATACAAATAGTGTCTCCCCCAGATCTCAATGCAAAAAACCACCGCAGCTAACTCTTGATCATGATTTTGGATAATTTCTTCATAAAGGCTTCAGCTGTCTTTAAGCGAGGCGAACACCTTCCCATGTTTGCATCAAAACACAACCCAAACCCTTTTCTTCGATGCATCACTGTATGTTTGAAACCACCGAACCCTGATTGAAGAGTCAAATATCGGAGCAGACACCAGTATCCGTGTCATTCCTCAAAAACTCTCCTGACGCACAACCGTCCACACAAAAATTCTCACCCTTTTCTCATCAGCTGTAAGAGTAAAGCTAATCTGGAGAAACCCTCAACAAAACTTTGGTAATGCCAACAAGCCCAGAAAACTTCTCACCTCCGTCACGTAGTAGGTCACGGCCATTTGTGATAGCTTCAACCATTGATTGATTACCATAATGATGCCTCTGCAGAACAAGAGTGACCAAGGAAAGCGACTTGCTGTAACCAGAACTCGCACTTCGAAAACTTCGCATACAACTTCTTCTGTCTAAGAATCTCCAACACAATCCGTAGATGTCGCTCATGCTCTTCTTCAGACTTGGAGTAAACGAGGATGTCGTCGATGAAAACAATAACGAACTTATCAAGGTACTCGTGGAAAATACGGTTCATCAAATCCATAAACACGGCAGGAGCATTAGTCAGACCGAAGGGCATAACCAAGAACTCGTAGTGGCCATAACGCGTACGAAAAGCAGTCTTAGAAATATCTTGCTCTCTCATACGAAGCTGGTGATAACCAGATCGCAGATCAATCTTAGAAAAATATTTGGCCCCTTGCAGTTGGTCAAACAAATCGTCGATTCGCGGAAGAGGATAGCGGTTACGAATCGTAATACGGTTGAGTTCGCGGTAATCAATACACAAGCGCATGCTCCCATCCTTCTTCTTAACAAATAAGACCGGTGCACCCCAAGGCGAAACACTGGGTCTAATAAAGCCATTCTCCAACATCTCTTGTAACTGCTCCTTTAACTCCTTCAATTCAACAGGTGCCATACGATACGGAGCCTTTGAGATAGGTTCAGCACCGGGAATTAACTCAATGCCAAATTCAATCTCTCTAGCCGGAGGAAGTCCAGGAAGTTCATCGGGAAAAACATCAGCGAATTCACGAACAACAGAAAGATTTTCAATATTAGGACTCTCCAAAGATGTGTCCATAACAGAAGCCAGAAAACCTTGGCACCCATGAGAAATCCAAGTACAGCCTTCATAGCAGAGATAGCTTTAACGGACTTAAGCGGTGAGGAACTCATGAAAACAAATCAGTTGGCGACGTTACCCAAGATTATTGTCCTAAGCATAGCATTCAATGGTATCCTGATGAGAAGCCAACCAATCCATGCCAAGAATCACATCAAAGTCGAGCATATGGATAGGAAGTAAATTCGCAGGACGAATACGATCATCAAAACGTATAGGGCAGTAATCATGGCCTCGAAGTTAGGAACATCGTCATCCGAGTTTCTACGGGTAGTCACCATCTGAACGATCGAGAAAACGATTAGCAAATGAAAACAAGATAGGTTACGGAAGAGAGTTGCGCAAGAATGAACTTGATGTCCAACCCAATCTCTTACAGGTCATAGCCTAAGCTCTAAGGTCATAAGACCTCGTCATGATTAACCTGGCAGCTCTGATACCATAAATTGTAACGCCCCGACCCAAAAGGGTAGAAGTATTACAAATATGGTGTGACATCAAAGGCATACATAATCATAACACAAGCATAAACAGCGGAAGTCTTAAATAAATAACCAAAGGAAAATAAGTCAACATGACTTAAGGTACATAAGTTCTCAAAGGATAAACATATCCAAACGAAATAACCGAAATAACGAATGTCTTGAAAAGCAACAATTCATATCTCAAAACTAAGATCTCTAGGGTAAGTCCACACTCAGCACTCATAACCCGAAAGCAACCCCAGCTCCTAGCTTAGATACCTGCCGCAGGAAAAGAAAGTGCGGCTGAGCTTACAAAAGCAAGTGAACAGATATATATAATCGAACGCAAAAGATAACGGAAATCAAAGATACGATACTAAGTAGCAAAGATATCATCATTAACATGATCAAAGGAATACAAATATAAGGTAAGACAAATCAGAAGTCAATTCATAGTGTAAGGAAAGATGAATCAGAAAATTGAATCAAGTCTAATTACCAAGCCCAAACAAATCATATCATAGTAACCATGGAGTCGCGAGCTCCAAAATTTGTGAAAGACGTGGAATGCACCCAAACATCAGTCACCAAATATACATATATCATAATGTCATAATCCATCGAATACAAAACAAATCTAGGATGCATCCATACGCCCCTTAAACAAATAATAGTCTTCATAATGCGCATATAATATCAAATGGGGGACGGTATCAAAAAATATTTCAAGTTTCTTTTTAGCATATCTTGGTCGTTTTAAGTCCGATTTTAGTGTTCATTATATGAAAATCTATCTATTCAAAACGAGCTATCCAAAGACTAACTTCTCGACTAATGAAAACATCCTTAAGTGGCCGAAATCCTCAAAACAAAATCGCATTAGCAACCTTATTTTTCATAAACGCTTCCAAAAATCCATCCAAACTTCACAATAGTGCTTATTCTAACCTAATCCCGTTCACTGCTAATTCAACTAACAAAATTCACTCTTAATCTATCTTAATCTCATCATCATCTTTGTTGCAATACACTTTTCCACTTATCCTTACCAAATTAACAAAGCTTATATCATGATACTTCCATTTTTACAAGAAATCACAAACCATTTCCTTTTCTTATATAAAAGTTTCATAAACACACGAATGTATATAAGAACAAGAGAGAAATAAAAGTAAGATCAAGATCATACTTACAAGATGAGAAGAGTCAAGAAAGAAACACAAGATCTAACTAGAAAACCTTAGATCTTAAAACCCAATAACAAATCTTGCAAAACCCCAAGTATAAATCAAAACCCTAATTCTTGAAACCTTACAAAACCTTGTAAATCTTCAAACTCGGAAACACCTTAGATATGAATGGAAACTAACTTAGAATACTTGGATTGAGTGAAAAATCAAAGATATGGATACCTCTTGGTGTTGTGTATGTGTCGAAACCCCAAAAGAAGGAAAAGGGAAGAGAAAAATTTAAAGAGGCTTGTAAGTGAATGAATGACCTAAAATTCTATAAGTGGTGTTTATATAGTGAGTGACTAGGGTTTTGATGTGTCTTGGCTCACTCCAAATGGCTTGAACTATTTCTTTATGGTCCTTGTTGGTTCGACCGGTTTAGACAAGAGGGGACCAAAAGCTTTTCTTTGGCTCCAAGGTGCATTCCTAGTGGTTAGTACCAGTGACGGAACTTGAGCCGTTTCGTAGGGGGGCCGAAATAATTCTAATGTAACGTGTTAATTTCTATAAAAATCACCCATGTAAGTAAATATAGAGAAAGAGGAGAACCCAATGCCAAAATGATCAAGAGTTGAACCAAAGCTCGACAACATTAAAAGGAACCTAGGTGCTGAAGATGGGTAAGAACTGAGGATCAAACCTAAAGAAATTAGAACTAGTTACAATATTCTAATAAACCACGCAATCATAAGTAATCTTAACTCTTCATGGATTAGTAAAGTAGTGGAGGAGATTCGTTTGATACCTCCTACAAATTAGGAGAATGAGTGTATAGAGGGTTTCTGAAAATGTGACTTTTTTAACATGCATTTATTACAATAATAGTAGTTTACTTATTGAAAGACCAAAACACCATTACACACGTAAACTTTTTATTCTCATGAAAGTGATAATAACTGAAAATCAGATTTTTTTTAGGAGGGGGGGGGGCACAACCCCTCCCTGCCCCAAAGAAGTTCCGTCCCTGGTTAGTACACATGTGGTCCTTGCCACCTTGCATGCATGTAAGAATATATTGGGAGCTTGGTAGGATAAATATAAAAATGTCATTTTCCTAGTTTACATGCATGTGATTATGTTTGAAATTCAAAATTTTGTGCTTCCATTTATTTTAAGCTTGTATCGACATTTTGAAGACTAAAGGGAGGGAAATTTCGAAAAATTGACAATAGTAATAATAATGGTTGATATTTTGGGTTTCCATGCAAAGGTGGTGAGTTTTCGGGGTTCCGTTTGACATAAAACGCTAAAAACGCGAAACGCACACGAATAACGTAAATTTTGCAAACGTAAGTGTACGTAAACTAAGTAACACTAATAAATAATTAAATCACGAATAATATGAGTAGATTAAATTTAGTCCGGCGTCAGAACGCTTCCGATAACAATTTTCAATTTTACGCGAGACAACTTTCTGGAATATTGCCAGTTTAACACGTAACTTATAAAAATTAAAATTGAGCACAAAAAAGTTTAAAATAATGATCTGAAATTTACGGGGTGTGACACTTTAAATCATCTAATTCTAGGTTTTTCATTGTTGCATAATTAATCTGTATAAAAATCAGGGGCGGTTTTTTCTATCTAATTTATGTGTATTAAGTTTAGTTGTTTTGATGAGTTGAAATTCATTTTATGCCCTGGTGAGATTAAGTCTAAACGTAGTGGTGACCGCAGAGGACACCACCACGTCAGCGCCAACTCAGCTTTATCTCTCCTAGACCACACAATGACCAAACACCGGTAGTGGTGACCGCACAGGCGACCGAACAAAAAAAAATTTTATTTTAAAAAATATTACATTAATAATTAAACATTACAAACTAAAATACGGAAATAAAAATACACGGAAGAAAAGACGGGAAAAAAATTACGGAAGATAAAAAATTACAGTAAATTAGTTTGCATTTGTTCGATGCCAAATGTGTTCCACTAGATCGGCTTTAAGATTAAGATGAGTTTCTTCGTCGTGTATTTCTCTGATAACTCGTAGCCTATCTTGTGCCGATCTTACGGGATCATCTTCACGATGTTGTTCCTCCGGATAAAAGTCGGGAGAGATTGCCTTTCCTTTTTCTTTGCGAATCATATTATGTAATATGATGCAAGTGTACATCAAATGCGTAATCCTTTTAAGACTCCTAGACCGTGCAGGAGTTCTTACGATAGCCCATTTTTTCTTTAGCACGCCAAACGCTCGTTCCACATCTTTTCTTGCTGCTTCATGCGCTTGCTTATATCTTATTCGCTTCACATCATTTGACCCTGGCTGCGAAATAGACTTCATAAGCACAGCCCATTCTGGATATATCCCGTCAGTAAGATAATATCCCCATTTATAAGTCACGTCGTTAGCCACGAATGGAACCTCTGGTGCTTTTCCTACTTTAAGATCATTTAAAACAGGGGATTGACGTAAAACGTTAACGTCATTGTTCGAACCTGCAACACCAAAGAAGGCGTGCCAAATCCATAAATCTTGTGAGGCAACCGCTTCTAACAAAATGAATGGCTCTGACCCGGAATCACCCCTACTGAATTGAGCACGATATGCTTGTGGACATTGAGCCCACGACCATTTTGTACAGTCTATGCTGCCTATCATACCAGGAAACCCATGTTTGTTCTCGTGAAAAGCATAGAGTTTTTCGACGTCAGTTTGCGTAGGCCTTCGCAAATACTCCTCGTCATATAACTCTATAACCCTGTTACAGAAATGCATCAAACAATTACGAGAAGTTTTTTCACCGATTTGTAAATATTCGTCTAGAGAATCTGGAACAGCAGCGTATGCTAGTTGGCGAATCGCGGAGGTACACTTCACTAAAGCATAGATGCCAACTTTTCCAACAGCATCACACCCTTCTTGAAAATAAAGGCAGTTAGCAGATAAATCTCGAACAATGCGGGTGAACAGCGATCGATTCATTCGGAATCGTTTACAAAATAAATAGGCGTTGTAAAATGGTTTTTAGCAAAGTAAGCTAGCACTAGACGGTCATGAGCACCGTAACGATCTTTAGGCATATATCTTTGTTGGTATTTTTTGATTGTAGGAGTAGATGCTTGAATAACCAAAGCAGCGTCTATTAAAAAACCAGAGAGTAAACTATTCACTTCCGTTTCATCATCCGTATCATCGAAAAATAAACACTCGGAATTAATTTGAGACATACTGTTTGTAGTGTGTGTTTTTTGATAAAAAGTGTACATGTGTGTGAAAATAAGAAAGAAGACGTTGGGTTTTATAGAAAATAAAGGGATATTTTTTTTATAGGAAACGGCTTCATTTACTCGGTCTTCTACACGACCCAAACAATTGCAAAGGTTGGGGGGACTAGTCTAGTTCGGTCGAGGTAATGGGACGACGGACCTTAGTTGCTTCCACATGGGACGACCGACCGAAGGTCGACCTTACCATTACATTCAGTCTTAATTGAAAATGAAATAAAACAAAAAAATATGTTGTTTTTAATGATTTCAGATGCGTAAGGTCACCGGTTTCAAGTTATATCTTATTTGGTTGTTTATTTGTTCAGGAATGATGACGAACCCAGTGAAACAATACGACGCTGTTTGTTGCCTCAAATGATAGTATTTATAATTATAGTGTCTGTTTTTATATGTTTAGCGGCCATAACACACCAATGGAACCCTGGTATTTTGCCGGGGTTACCTGAACCGGATTATTGTTGCAAGCAAGGTATCTTGGCGAGGTAACTTGACCAGGATTATGGTTGCAGCCATGACTGGTGTTTCGGTTTTCTTCTATATTTGCAGACATGCGCCTTATACTTTATTTGGTTTCAATGTGTCGGATCAGGTTTATTTTTTGGGCTGACATTCTTGCCATGTTAATTCGGTCGGGCCCAAAACGGTGCTACAAAAGCTTTTCCACCTTTCCTACTTCATACCAACCAGTTGAAGTTGTATATTAGTGGCCATAATATACCAATGCCGATATTTTGTTGGGGTAACATGACCTAGATAATTGTTACAGCGAGCGTATCTTGGCTAAGTAACTTGACTTCGGTAACCATTGAATGTATTTATAAACTGTGTTCATATGTTCTGTACAGGCTGCGATCTCATTTTACTTAGCTGTGATGATCCTTCGACTATGTTCTGTTGTCAGTGGATAGTGGAAGGATGGCGGAGTGTGAGAATTGCTCACCTCATCAACCTCCACGAGCACGGCCACAACGTCAATAAATCTAAGCCAATACAACTTTAACGGTTTTTAACTTTTTCGCCCACTCTTGCTGACTGTCATACTTCACTTAATCCGTTGGTGATTTACCTTAATTTGATGGCTACGATTTCTCTATTGTTTCTTTTGTTTTTTTGTTTTTATTGGGTTCTTTTTCTTTTCCTTCAGGTGTGCTTCGCACGTACACTAACTACGTATACATCTGTTTTGCAGTTGTTTAGCTTTTCCACAGTTGTCTTGCCGCGCTTACCAGGTTTGTTCCTCACTTTCACTTTTCATAAGGTTCAGGTATTTTACATTCATACATTTGTCTTTTGCTATGACCTTTGTTGGGGTTTTTTGGGTTTCATATTCATGGGCGTGGGCTTTGAAAACATCGTGTCATTATGTCCCTTCTTATTTCTTTCATTTGCATGTATCTATTTGGGTTTTTATTGTCTCACATACAATGCTTGTGATTCTTTGATACACAGATGACAGATTAGTAACCAAAGTTTCATTCATACAATGCTTTTGATTATTTCATATAGGGTGTGTTGGGGGGTGGGGTGTGGTTTGATTGGAATTTGGGGGAGGTGACGATAAGAGAGCGAGGTGGATAGGTAATGGTGGGGGACGATAGGGAACTTTGTCATAAGGATTCAAGGTTATAATTTTAGTTTACTTTCAATACAGGTGTCTTTTGCTATGACACTTTGTTGCGGGGTCTTTATGTTGGGGTGTGTTTTTTTTTTGGGTTTTTGTCATATTTTTTTTAGCTTTTTTTTTTTTTTTGTTTTTTTTTTTTTTTTTTTTTTTTGTGGTTTTTTTGGGGGTTTGCTCATATTCATGGGCGTGGCGTGCCTTTTTTTGGTTGTGGGTGTTTTGTTTGGGGGGCTGGTTGTTTGTTGGTTGGAGGGGTGTATGTTGGAGGGGGGTGTGCTTTGGGGTGGGGGGGGGGGGGGTTGGATGGTTATAGGGGGTGGGGGGGGGGTTGGGGGGGGGGTGGGGGGGGGGGGTTGGGGGGTGGAGGTGTTTACGGGGTGGGGGGGATTGGGGGGTGGGGGCGGGTGTGGGGGTTAAGGGGACTGGGGGGGTTTTATATGACGGGGGGGGGGGATTGGTGGGAACAAAGGAGCGTGGGAGGGATGGGGATGGGTTGAGTGGGGGGTTGGGGGGAGGGTGAAGAGAAACGACAAGATATGAATAGGAGGGGGTGGGGGGGTGGTGTATATGTTTGAGGGTGCGATGGGGCGGTGTGTATATGGTGTTATTTTTGGTATGAGGTTATGGTGGTGTGGTGGTTTAATCTTGGGTATGGATAGGTAATGGAGGGGGATGGTGTGGCTGATGTGTTTGTGGTGAGTTGTCGTGGTAGGGTAGTCTTGGGGGCAGGTGGGTGGTTGTCGAGAAGTAGAAGTGGGGGGGGGGGGTGGGGTTGGGTGGGGCTGTCATTATATGGAGTGTGAGGTAATGGTTATGGCTGGGGGGGTGGTGTACACATCGCTGGTTGGGGGCTGATTGGTGGTGGATGGTAGTGGGTTGGGTTTGGGGTGAGGATTGAGTTGTGAATGAGGTGGAGGTGTGGTCGTGCGTGTGGTAGTATGTGTTGAGTGTGTTTGAGTGTAGGAGTGTGATCTAAGGAACGGGTACTGGGTTTTTGGGGGTTTTTTTGGGGGTGAGGGACGATTGGTTCAAATAGGAAAGTGCTGGCTGCTAATGGTTAGGTGGAGCTTAATCGCATATAAGCATAATTGGACATGAGTGAGAGTGGGGGAGTGCTGGGGTTTATGAGTGTGGGATATGGAGGTGGCGTGCTTATTGATGTGTGTGATTGGTGGTATATGGGTTACATGTTATGGGTAATATGTGGTGCTTATAGGGCTGGGGGGGTGGTGGTGGGGGGGGGGGTGGGGGGGGGGGAGGGGAGGGGGGGGGGGGGGGGGTGGGGGGGGGTGGTGTGGGGGCAGGGTGACAGGGGTGGTGGGGGGTTTGGGGTGGTATAGGGGGGGGTGTGATTTTTAACGATTGTGTGGGTTGGGGAGTATGTGATAACAGATGGGGTGTGGATATGGTTTGGTTCTGATGACGGGGGTATCTTGGGGTTAACAAGGTCAGTAATGGTGTATTAGATTTGCATCTCCTAGGATAGGGTACATTTAACTTTATATTTTTTAGTTAAGATTAAGGGTCTTCAGATCTAGGCAAGGGGAGGATAGTAAAAGTTGCGATGGGGGTAAAGGGGATGGAGTGTGTGAGGTCTGTCCTACTGGTTTATAAAGGTTACTTAGATGGTCATGGGTTGTGGAAGGGTGTTTAACGTTTGAAGGGATGATATAGTTGAGAATCAGAGATTAGTTATACTGTTAAACGGTAGGGCAACTTGTATTTACGATTAACGTTTTACAGCGAAACCTTAAAACTAAGCCACTTATACCTGAATCACAACTATAAACCCTTAATCATATCCCTAACACTATTCCTAAACCTTAAGTATCTTTTAAAACATAACCCTAACCCTCAATTTCAAAACCCTTAAATCAATAAAGCCGAGACGAAAAACATCTTAAATAAACCAACCACGTTCCAGTCACTGGCTTCACCCTTTTTTTTTTTTACCCATTATTTTTGTAATTGTTTTGTTTGGTTTTTATGTAAATCAATCATGCACATCCTCTAAGCACCTACGCTTTTCGTTCGTTGCATCAACATCTGACATAAACCTTGCTGGCACAAGCCCACCTTTATAGAGCACCCTAATTAAACAAGCACCTTATTCACATCCCTTGGCCACAAGTGAGTTTTTAGTTTTTTCAAGGTTTTGCACAAATTACCAAAATCACCTACTTGTCACCCTCTTTGTTAAGAAAGAGAGTTAAAAACAATTGTGCCAACACCTCCTCTCCTTTAAACCTTTTCATATCATATGGGTCCTAGGCTCTCAATAGGACTCACCCCCTAGGGGGCTTCAAGAGTAGTGATTTGCACACTTTTTAAATTGATTGGCACACTTAAATTATGTTTGTTTTGACATTTATATCCCTATACCACTTGGTAGAGTGTTAATATTAAGGGTATAATAATCATGACACATATTTTTTTGAGTGTGTCAATCAATTTAAGGAGTGTGCAAATCACCTCTCCTTACGAAAATATGTGCATAATATGATACAAAATTAAGGGTCTGTTTGGTTTGTTGGTGGGTTTAGAATTTAAATTTGGATTTTGGTTCAGATTTTGATTTGATATAGAAAAGAAAAAATATATTTTAAAATAGAGATATATTTAAAGAAAAAAAATTAAATATTTAAAAGTAAAATTTTATGTTGATGTGAGAGAGAATATTTTTTTTTCATGTTATTAAATGAGAGAGAAAAAAAATTATAAAAGTCACCCATCCTACAAGGAATGAATCTATGATATTTCTAACACATTTGATTACCACTTAGGGGTGTAAACGAGCCGAGTCGAGCCGAGTACTGCCAAGCTCGAGCTCGACTCGAATACTAAAACTCGAGCTCGAAACTCGGCTCGAGCTCGACCGAGCTTTATATTTCGAGCTCGAGCTCGACTCGTTATATAAAACTCGAGCTCGAAACTCGACTCGAGCTCGATTATTTCCACATTTTATGCTCGAACTCGATAAATACTCGACATATGAAGCTCGACTCGACTCGATTTATGTATATAAAAGGGTAAAATGTAATTTAATTGAGGCTCGATAAGGCTCGCGAGCTTCACGAACCGAGTATTATGAAGCTCGAACTCGACTCGAAAATATACTCGAGTAGCTCGAGCTTGAGCTCGACTCGTTTAGATCGAGTCGATTTCGAGTAGTTTACGAGTCGATCTCGAGTAACTCGCGAGTTGTCTCGTCTCGTTTACACCCCTAGTCGCCGGGGAAAAGTAAGCGGGAAAATTTCCCGCCACATTTTACTTAGAAATATTTGGTCAAATTTTAACGACCTTATCCCCGGCGACATGTCGCCGGGGAAAAGTTCAGAATACTTTGACTAAATTTTCTACGAGAATTGGTGCGTTTCTAACCTTTTCCTGACCACCCCCGAGTTGTATGAACCCGAGACCGATGATATGAGGATTCCTAATCAATAAATCACCTTAATTG
>BQNB010005426.1:74195-102273 GCA_026074375.1 Tanacetum coccineum | reverse complement strand
AATTAATTTTAGTTATAATCATATCAGTTTCTTTATCATTCAAATTCTCATCAAACCAGGATAAATTTCAATTGCAGCCTCGTTGTTGTGTGATGTTTAGCCAACACTCAAACCCTTCTCAATTCCATTTCATCTTTATTCTTCATTAAGCAGTTGCTTAATGAACCTTATCAAATCTAATGCAGCAGTACTTTCTACCTCAACTTCTAATCCAAAATCAAGCATTCTTTGCAGCAATTCCTTGGATAGAGGATATTTTCTTTCAACTAGCATGTGAATGACTATTCCATCCTTAAACTCTAGTATGCAAACTCCACAAGCCTCATACAGTCTCTAAGTGACAATCTCCCAATCTTGTTGATTATTCACCTTGATCAGTTACTTCTATTGAGGATTCCATCATAATCTTCAAGTCTCCCTAAAGAATCAACTCTATACCTTCTGGTGTGCTTTCTGAGTACTGCTTCATTACCAAATCATATAAGTGAAACAGATCTTGTCTATCAAAAATATGAAGTACCTCCATTAGATAGTTGAATGCCCTGAAATTTCCATTGACTCTGTAGACAACAAGGTAATCCCCATTTGGTGATGAAACCTTGTCCAACTTAGAAATAAATGATTTTGTCTCCATTATTTCACTATCTATGGTACCTTCAAATGTAACAATCTTTAGACACTTTATGTGTTCATCATCACTATCAACATCTGGTTGTGGTCTTTTCCTTTTCCTAGTAATCATCTTTATATGACCACCTTTTCTCTTATTTGTACCCTGCTCTGCTACATCTTGCTTTGCATGTACCTTAGCTGAGACATCTTCCTTGACAATCTTCTTTTTCTTGTCAGGATCACTAGCTCCTTCATTCATTTCCTTAATCTTTCTTTCATCTTCAGTAGAACCAATAATAATGAAACTATCATCAAACCTCTTTACGTTTTCATACAAAGCCTTTAATTCATCAAAACTTTTGGTCTTCAAATTAGCATGCTTCTTGTTTCCAACATGTTTCAAATAAATCATCATTTGATTCCTAAACTAATTCTTTGAGCAAGGATTCTTCTTTGAGTAGCTATAGTATCATGAAGAAATTTTGCTCTCTCTTCCACTGTGAACTGTTCTCTCTCTGCTTCTTGTACTATTTTAGCTAGAAGTCTGTCAGCTTCAATTCTTGCTTGAATAAAGTCATATTCATTAGAGAGTGCAGTCTTAGTTGCTTCCTCCTCAGTTAGCCTTTTTCTCTCTTCTTCAGCTTCTCATTCTTCTTGCATTTTTCTAGCCACCTCTTCATCTTGAGCAATCTGATCAAACTTCTTTTTAGCTTCAGTAATTTCTTTAGATTCAGTATCAGATTCCTTATCTTCTTCAATCCTCTTTTTGCCTTTATCATTTGGATCAATCTTGGGAAAAGGCTTCAATGTTAATACTGATCTTGTTGAAGTGGTCCTTGGTCTCTCAGCATTTTTTCAGTATTTCTAATTTCTACTCCTTTTTCCTTTTCTTTTGAAACTACTTTAGCTTGACTCATGTTTAGAAGAACTTGAGCAATTGTTTCATCATCTCCAAAGGTTGTTGGAGTAGGTGTTGGAGTTGTTTGAGCTGCTAAAGAAGTACTTTCTCTTGGTTCTGGCTCAGCAGTACCTTCTTCAACCTTGTCGGTACTAAGTTTTGTTCTGGCGGTACTAACTTTTGGCCTGTCAGTACCTTCAACTTGCCTATCAGTACTTTGTTGATGAGCAGTACTTTCTCCCTTTTCATCAACTTTATTAGTCTTCCCTTTATCTTGGGCAAGAGTATAGTCCATTGTGTCATCAATGTCCATGTCCAAATCATCCCATTCAGTGTTTGTAGGTATTGTAGGTGCACCTTTAGAAGATTTGATAGTTTTCCTCCCTTGTTTGAATACACTCCTCCTCTTTGATGTCGTCAAGACCTTCTTCTTGTGTTGGTTCTTTCTCTTAATAGTCCTAAGCCAAGCTTTGTGATAAAGAATGAAAGGCATGGCTTGCTTTTTCAACTTCTTGACTTGTGCCTTCAAAGATTTGATTTCTGCAGCTTGAGCTGTGACCTGTGTACACAATGAAAGATAGAGATCATAGACACTTTGGAGAGTCAAGCCACCCTCACTCCCTGAAAGAGATTTATCACTGGATGAATGACTTCCAAGATTTCCACCAGAACCCTCAAGAATGGGATCAAGAATAGGTATAGTGGGTGAAGGTCCAGGTGATGGGTCAGACTGAGGCTCAACATGGGCTTCACTTGGGTGAGGATGAGAGGGTGTAGGTTATGGTTCAGATGGTCTTTCTGACCCTTCACCCTCATCCTTTGTTGGTTGAACCAACATGTTAGGAAACAGAGGTGTGACTTTCCCTGAAAAATGTTTTCCCTTTTTGACCATAAAAGAGAAAACTTTATTAGACAAAGCATGGATGGGAAAGTGGTCTAATGGGACAGGCACATTCTTTAACTGGTTAGACAAAAAGATTGAGATAAATCTTGGATACATGACAAACTTTTTCGTTGCATCCAAGTGTCTAAGCATACCATCAAAAATTAACTTAGAAAAATTAAACTTTTGATTAGAGGTCAAGCAAATCACTGCAGTGGCAATATTAGTGGGAATCTGATCCCAAGAAGTACTTTTTGAACTTAGGCAGTGATTTAGGGTATGAAATAGAAATTTCCATTGGGGTGAAAACAGTGCTTTGTTAAATGTTAGGACAGTTAAATCCCCCTCATACCCCATGAGCTTAATAGCATCAAATATGGCCTGATTATTCAGAGAATCTATCCCATCAACATCATCAAAACTTAAAATAAGGGGGCTCAGATTGGGTTTATCGCTACTTAGGCACACATAGTAATCATAATATGAAACTTAACCACTGTGTCCAGTTTAAAAACATGTCGCTATGTTTTTCACCCCAAAAACTTAGGTAAAACAAACATGGTAAAAACGTGGGGCTATGAACTCACCTGAGTTCTGATAATCCAAATGTCGCAGATAATGCGATCACGTAAAAGAATCGAATGCAAACCTAAAATATCATTGTCGTATAAGTACCTAGTACTTTAATTGATAACATTGAATGTAATCCTATAGATTATATCGTACTATCGTCGGGCTATATCATAATTAAAGAGGGTCAGACATGACGTACGAGGAGTTAGGACACTTTAAATCGTAAATCCAACAACTCGTCGATACGCCATCCGAAGAGGCCTCATTATGAAACTCCCTAGTAATATAGTACTTTGATAACCACATAATATTCTATATAGCTTAATCACCAACTAATGGTTTTGGTAAAATTGTGTTTAAGAAGTTAAAACGTTTATAATTACCGTTTAGTAAAACTAACGTAACTTTCTGTTCCGCGTTTTAAACCTGCGATTCTTCAGCATTTTTTTGTGGTTTGAATTTTTTTGTAGTTTTCCTTATGTCCATCTTTTCGTAATCAAGACGAGTTATCATAAATTGACATTTTTTGAATATCGGACCTACTGGTGAACAGGACCTTGTTTTACTGTCACGGTCAGACCATGGAGTTTTAATAAAAATAAATCGTATGCCGTCGACCGTAAACCCGTAAATGTCGTATTTTATCGTTATAGCTCCGTTTTTAACGAATCTTTTCGAGGACGTTTCTCTGTATTTGAAAGTTCTATATTTTATGAGGTTTTCAAAAATATAACATTCTGTCATGAATAGTAACTTTTATAAAAATAGTTTTATAAAAGATTAATTGTCGTAAACTTGTCGAAATTCTAACTTTTCGTTATTAAATTGAAAAATTACATTCTTATCATTTTGGAATCCTAAAATATGTATTATTTGTTAAAAATATCAACCCCTTGCTGTTTTATAATTTCTATAAAATTTCACTTACGACTTCGTTTATTAACGTATAAACTCTTTTAACTACCCTTTTTCGTTATTAATCCGTGTAACAAGTTTCCTAATTTTTTTTGGAATCGTCGTGAAATGTATTATCATTGTAAAATATAAAATGGATATTAAAAAATTCGAATTTTGGACAGAGATGTATGCTTGATTTTTGTTTGAATACATTTTGATCTTTTTCTTTATACTTTATCACACTTTTTGTATTTACACCACATGATCTCATATATCATATAATATTATATATCATCCTAATATATAGCACTTAACTTGTCACATATGTCCTCATGTGTCCAAGTTACCCATGTTAACAAATCCATTAACATACTTTAAAACCATAACTTACTTAAGTAACCCTAATTTATCCATAATCATTTTTACACCAAAATAGCTTGATACAATATTTTCTCATCCTTTTTAACATGATGTAAGTAATAACACCACATGTATATGAGTGTGTAAAATGATCATTTCAATTATAAAACTTCATTTTCATGAATAAAACCTAAATGGTGATATAAGCTAAATACAATAATCATGTGCATAAAAATGAACATTATAAAAACATAAAGAGTTCAAGTGGACCTTATGAGGTATGATGATGATGATGTACAAGTACTAAACCCTTGTTTAGCCACAAAATCCAAGCTTACACAAATAAACCCTAGCTTTCCTTAATAGAAACCCTAACTTTCTTTTACTTGAGAAATACTTGGAAATGGAGATTCAATGCTTGCAAATGCCTTAGTATATCTTAGAATAGGTGTATATAGAAGTGTATGGATTGTAGAAAATTTTGTATGGATTGTGTATGGTGAAGGGTTTGAGCCGTGGGCTATATTGAGCCAAAAGAGAGGATTGTGTTTGATTTCTAGTTAAGAGTTTAAGCATGTGTGTTCATTTATCAAGTGTACATGTATATAGGATGCATATCTAGTCAAGGGGACATGGAATGGTTCAAGGGATGGGTCAAAGTCTTAGGTATGGCCATAGCATGGTCTTTGGTCAAGGTATGGTAGGTATGGTGAAGTAATAAAGAAGCATGGTGTCTTTTGACCAAAGGTGTAAGACTTTTTGATATATAACTTGTATATTTGGCCAATATTTCGGCATATACAAGGTATAGATGATATATTTTGCAACTTTTATGTATTGGGTATAAAAGTGGGTATTTGTTGAAGCGTAGAAAAGTTTTGGTGGTTCCGGGAGTGCCTAAACGCAATTTATCGCGAAACGTATACACTTAACGTATCCGATAAAAATAAAATGAACAAAGTTAATAATTATTCTCAAAATAATTATATAACCCTTGATTGATGTAAACATTTAATTGTTTGATGCCCGTTTACATTGAACGCTAATTTTTGGCGTACGCGATTTAACCTATCGCTTATGATTTAAAGTGAACACGTACATTACAAAAAGTACATTGCGGATTTGTTGACGTCGTCAATGACTTGAAAACACAGGGTGTTATAGACTTCCCCCGTTAAACGAGCCTTGTCCTCAAGGCTTACAATGCAGCAGCATTGTCGACGGTGTGGATCTTGGTGAAGAGGTGTGGGTTATTTTTCTGGAATTGATCTTCCCGTTCCATGTGAACTCAGGATCTCTCTTGGAGTTCCATCGAACTTTGACTAATGGGATCCGACTTCGCTTCAACCGTTTAACTTCACGGCCTACTATTTCTAATGGTTCCTCAACAAAATGAAGCTTGTCATCAGTGATAGTCCAATCCAACGAACGGCTAATGGTTCATCGCATGCCACTTTTTTCAGTTTAGATTACATGAAACGTATTATGAACTCTGCTCAACTCTTCTGGAAGTTCAAGCTTGTAAGCAACTTCTCCAACTCTTTCAATCACCTTAAAAGGTCCAACATACCTAGGGTTCAACTTCCCCCGTTTGCCAAAACGTACGACACCTTTCCAAGGCGATACTTTAAGCATAACTTTATCCCCGACTTGGAATTCCATTGGTTTACGCTTCAAGTCAGCGTAACTCTTCTGTCGATCACGAGCGGCTTGCATCCTTTGCTTGATATGAATGATTTTCTCAGTGGTCTCTTGAATTAATTCTGCACCGAGTATTTGAGCTTCTCCAACTTCGTTCCAACAAACAGGTGAACGACACTTTCGACCATAAAGTGCTTCGAATGGTGCGGCCTTGATGCTAGCGTGATAGCTATTGTTATATGAAAACTCGACTAATGGCAAATGGTTAACCCAACCCTTTCCAAAGTCGATTGCACAAGCACGCAGCATATCCTCGAGAGTTTGAATGGTCCTCTCGCTTTGCCCGTCTGTTTGTGGATGGTACGCAGTACTCATATCCAAATTAGTACCCAAAGCATTCTGAAGTGATCTCCAGAAATTGGATGCGAATCTCGGGTCACGATCACAAATGATTGAGACGGGTATCCCATGCTGATAAGTGCTTAATTACACATATCTTTTACCTCTAAAAACGAGCTTAAATGACCAAAAACAGACAAAAACTGCCAAATATATGTTTGTTTTGCATTTGTATTGTGCAGGAAGTGGATATCATCAAAAAGACAGAAAACCAAGCCAAAATGACAAAACTGAGCATGGAATGGAAAAGACTGTGCAAAATCAAGGCCAAAGTCCAAAAATGCCAAAGTCAGAGTCAATACAGAAGAATCAGCAGTCAAACCGGAGCCGGAACTGAAGAATACTATTGAATGCAATCTTAACCCATCTGATGGGCCGGAAAGACCTATAGATATTTTTTGAAGAGGTGAGACCAAATGGGCCCTCAATCAATTACAACAGCCCATTTGTGTGCAATTGACAAAGACTGTGAAGACTTTGAAGGCCCAATCCTAGCCCAGTTACAGCCAATCTCAGCCATTGTACACACAAAACCCACTCCAAAACCTTATTGGGCTTGAAAAAGCCCAATAACCAAACCTGTACCTTATTGGGCCTTAAAAAGCCCAATAACATAAGCCTAAACCTTATTGGGCCCAAACCCAAACCCAGTAGGCCCAATACAAGCCCACACACTCAATTGGGTCCAATACAAAACCAAAGCCCAATACAAGCCCAATACCCTTTTTTATAAAACATAAGGACCAAAAAATGTTATATTTTAAAAACCTTGTTTGTATTATAATTAATAATTGAAAAAATCTCTCTGCAAAAGGGCCAAAAATGCCAAGTTTGAAAGTGTTTTATAAAAGAAAAATGGTGAAATAAAGAGTCCAGGGACTGAAACTGCCAATTGGCATTTCTTTCACAATTTTAAAAACACAAGGGCTGGTTTTGCAATTTACCTTTTATCCCTTTTAGTTATAAAACGCAGGGACCATTTTTGCAATAGTCCCAAACCTTCTTTTATTCTTTTGTTATAAAAATCGCAGGGACCATAACTGTCAATATCCAAACTCGTTTATAACTAAAAAAAGGGCTTAGAAAGAAATGAAAAGAGAAGAGAGAGGTTGAGGGACCATTTAGTGCATCTTTTTCATTCTTTTCTTTTAAAACGAACCAGCAACAGGGTACTGTAAACCCCCTTGGCGCCAAAACCTCAAACCACCCTTCCCCACGGTTTCACTTCCCAAACCACCTCCCTAGTACACTCACAGCTCACCCCTCACCATTTCCCACAACCCAATACCCTTATAACCTCTTCCCACTTGGATATCACTCAGCCCGAAGCCCCCATCAATGGCTGAGAAATGTGTAAGGCCAATGAAAGGCTAGGATTGCTTGAGAAACATTGCACACTCACAACAAGCTCATCCCAAGTCCTGAAGCAGTTTGGACTTGTATAAAGAGCCAAGGACCAAGCCGATGTCACCACACATGTTTACACTGTTTACACCTTTTTAGTTTAATTTTTATTAAGTCTTTTTAGCAATATTGTAATTCAGTTCTATTTTTTAAAAGTTTATGTTGTATTTGTCTTTTGTTAGTGAAAAAAGTTAGAGTTATCTTTTGAAAATTTGCAAGTATTATTGTCGAAATTTTAAAGGTTTATTGAAGCTTCTTTTAAATATGTTTATTCTATTATAAGAATGTCTTAAAATAAGTTAAACAACCACTTATAAGCACATTTCTAAGCTTCCCTTTCATAAAAATCAGTAAAAAAATGTTTTTACAAATTTAAGGGAGTGTTTGGTTTTATACTCAAAATGGGTCAAAAAGTGTTTAACCATGGGTCAAACACACTCAGCCATCTTTGGCTGAGTTCTAATTTGTGTGGGCTTATTTAGGACCAGTTTAATCATAATTTTTAGTAAAAAATAAGTTTTTGTAAACCTTTGATCTTTTTGTCAAAATTCTATAAAGAAACCTTGTGTTAAATTGCTTAAGCTGTTTAAACAGCTTAAGCATACCTTTCTTGTGCTTATTTTGTTATAACTAGCCTAAAAAAGAGAACCTTTGTTCTGTTCAATTTCAAATGGTCAAGTCCATTAAGTCTTGCCAAGCCAAAATTTCTTTGAAAACAGCCATTAAGTCAAGAATCAGCATGTTTATGTTAAAACCTTAATTGTCTTAAATTTTGGATATAAGCCTCACTTACCACCTTTGTTAATCTGTCTTGGGTTGATTTTGGGTAAAAAGCCCTTATGAGTTTATTGTGTTAAGTTGAAAAAGCCCTCAAAGGCTTATTGTACCTCCCTTGGTGCTGAGCACCATATTAAGCCCCCCTTTTCTAGCTTATTTAATATTAAGCTGTAGGTTATTATTGCTTTTTAATATAGCCTGTAGGTTTATCTCTTAGGTTTAGAAGCTTAAATCCCTAGGTTAGCTTATTTAGATAGCTTATTTAAACGTTTAAGTCCACTTTTTCTATCTTTTATATAAACTGTTTTATGTAGGCTTATCTATTATGCCGAACTCGATTTATTAGAATAAAGATTGTTGCCAGTCTATGTGACTTGTTAAAGTGTCGATCTTAATTCGTTAGGCTAAACATTCGCGAGTCTCTTTCTTAGAGATTTTAAATTGCAAAGAACGAGAAATGATAGTGTTAATTATAAGTCATGATATTAAACGTAGAATAGTTGGATTTTTTTAAGGCTCATAAGTGTTAATTGTGACTTTTTCTCCCATTAGCTTGTTTCACCTTTATATATAATTGTTTAATAAATAGAGTTGTGCGGTTTTTTTTTGGGTTAATAATTAGTTAATAAAAGTTTTCTTTAGTTCCTTTGTGATTAAGACGAGTACACATTAGGAATACTCAATTTGGCATACTATATGTATCACAATAATAAATATTTTGCTTATCCCTTAAAGAGTCTTAGGGTATATGGGGTAAGTAAAATTAATAAGTGAAATTATAGCCTTATTCATTCCTTAAAAAGCCTTAGGGTATATGAAATGGATATTGTTGCTTAATTTTTGTCTTGTTTGTACCTTAAAGAGCCTTAGGGTATATGGCGCAAATAAGATTGGTCCATTTATGTCTTAAAGAGCCTTAGGGTATATAACATGAATGGTACCTTGCTTAAGTAACCTAATAAAAGCCAAATTTTGGTCGCCTCGATGTGGACTTAATCTTGATGATATTGGTATCTTTTGAAAAGAGCTAGGAGCTAATTATTGCGTTTTTAACCGTTATGCTTTAGTTTTGGAATTAATAAGTATCGAAATAAAGTCTTAAAGAGCCTTCGGGTATATGACTTAAATAAAATCTTGAGATACAAAATTAGGAATAAAGGAGGAAAAGTAAGTACACAATTAGCTTTTATGAGTAGTGTTAGCATCATAACTTGTAATTTACAATGATCTTGTTTTTAAGCTTGGCTTGGAGAGGTAAAAATCAGGGACGATGAATTTATCTTTTTAGACACTTTAAGTGCTTTTTGTTCCGTGATCCTAAAAGTTATCAATGAATAATAAAAGCATTACATTATGTCACACATGAATAAGTTGTAAGTTGAAAATTATGAAAATCATAAGATTAAAAAAATATAAAAAATGGGTAAAACGGGGGTGCTTGCGAAATTAAATGATTTTTGAACCTTTTAATGGACTTTTTCTGTTCTTGTTTTATTGTGAGGGGGTCATAAGTTAAAAGGGGATGAAATTATTTATTTCCGGGTTTGTTTTATTTACATTGCGTGTGAGACCAGCAATGACTTAGTGTGGGGGAATTTGGTATTTGCTAAAATATACATCTTTTGTACCTCGTAAATCACTATAAAAAGAACTAAAAATGCTAAAATATGCTTTATTATATTGCAAATATGTTTGTTGATATTTTTATGTCTTGCATGTAAAAGGATTGAAAACGGAGCAAAAACGGGATTTATCGGGCTCAATTTGGTCAAAGTTTAATTATTACTCAAAGCCAAGATGAAGTCGTGAAAATTTTCCGAGCATATCAGTAGAAAGAGCACGGAAAAACAAGTCCAATGGTGCCTTCGGATTTTATTGGGCCAGCTCGTAACCCACTTAATGGGCCGGGCCAACCCATGTTTTCTATAAGCTCAAGTCAGCCATCAACAAAAGCCCAAATGAATTATAAATATGATTTGAGATGAGAAAGTGGTCACGTGCCACATAAATTAAATCATATTCATGTCACATGAGGAAGCACTCAAAAAGAATTGGACAAGTAGAAATAGGACATGTGGCGAGGCAAATTGCATCTCAAATTCATTTTACGACAAACTAATCATACGTTGGAGAATTTATGGCGTACGAGGTACGCATTTTGTACAGACCACGTGTTACAATCCCACCGGTGGATCAAGCCTGCGCTAACTCATGATCCGAGGGACTCTCAATCTTAGGCATTCATTGGCGCATCAAGAATATAATCATGGGGGCTAATTTACAAAATCACCCCTTGGTCCCTCTTTATATTGATTCGCTCCCCTCACATTTCACCAGTTTTTTTTTAGTTTTTAGGAGTAGTTTTAGTATAGCTTAAAATTTTAGCTTATTTTTTTTCATGTTTTTTTAGCTTATAGATTTGTAAACGCCTATTTAGTGAGATTGTTGGAATATTGTACAAGCTTATTGATGTTTAAATAAAGTTGTGGTGTTGTTTAGTTTGCTTATTTGGAGCTTATATGGATCTCATAGTTAGCTTATATCATAATTGCTTATTCAAATAGCTTTATTTAGCTATTGGATCTTTCAGCTTGTTTCCACTAAGAATATAAAGCACTCGTGTGGCTTAATATTCATAGATCTTTTATCTAATGTAATCAGAGTTTTTAATTAATCAAAGTTAGTGTTTGCTTTTAATCTTCTTAGTCTCTCTTTATTCATAAGCTCTTTAAAATAGCCAAATTGTCTCAATAAGCTAATAAGCTCATAATAAGCTCTTTCAGTCTATAAGCTGAAATGGAGCTTATTTAATTCAGTATTAATCATATCTAAACCTTTAATCATCTTAACATATACTTGTGGATTGTTGAGCTTTTTGGGAAGTTTGACCAATTATGGAAGGGTCAAAGAAGGACTTAACTCCTAGCTTATTTATAAGCTAGGAGAGCTTGTAGCTGCCATTTATTAGGTCCTCTTGTTTAGCTAGAGGAGAAAGTAAGTTTCATTTTTAAAATTCCTTGTTCATTTTCAATTATAGCTTAATATTTACTTATATGCTTGCTTATTGCTTAATTGCTTATTCAGTTTGTCTTACTAGTTGCTTATAATCCTTAATCCAGCTTATTAAGTATGTTTGTTCATTTTTTTTAACTTAATCATCTTAGATCATAGTTTTCTATATAACTTGTCATTAAACCATAAAAAACCAAAAATAAGAAGTTATAGAATAGATCTTAATTCTAGCTTAAAGTAGTTGTTAATTTGTGTTAATTAGGTTTGAATTAAGCTAGTTAATGTCTGGTAATCAAGTTTTCTTAATTAGTTTTCAATTCAAGAGCTTTTCTAAGTCTGTCAAAAACTATAAGGGGTGTTTGGTTTAAGACTGTTTGACATCAAAAAGTCAAAATAAGTTTTGCAAATTGTTTGAGCTAGTTGTATTTTCATTTAAGATTAGTTTTAATTCAGTTTTTTAAAGCTTAATTTGTAAAAATCAAAAAGTTATGGCTTATTTTAAGTATACCTGCACCAAGGGAGTTTGTAGCTTAAGTTTGATAGCTTAAGTTTGATTTGAGCTCTTTAAGCTTTTGTGTGTGCTTGAATTGTGTTTGCCTCGCCTCACTTAGAGTGTCTAAGTGCAGGCTTACCCTCAAAGTAACCTGCACTATTTGGTTTTTGCTTGTGTCAAGTGCATCAGTACTAACATACAGTTAGTACTGCTGTCACTTTTTAGCTTAAATTTTAGCTTTTAAATGTAGGGTTTAGAAGCTTAAGTTTAGATATAATTTAGTTTTAATATAGATTTAGTTAAGTCATAGCTTATTTACCATTTCATGCTTTATTTTCTAGCTTAATCTTGCTTTAAAAAGTAGCTCAAAAAACCTAAAAAGCCAAAAACAGTAGGATTAGGATTAGTGTTTAAATTTTTGATTTCTAGTCTTAAGGAGTTGATTTTATGATTCAGTTATATAGTCAATAAGTATTTAAGCTAGTTTGCAAAAGCTCATAATCAGAAATAGCTTATTGAGAATTTGAGCTTATATGGATTTTGTGCTTTTTGCTTAGTTTCTTGAGTTTAGCATTTTTACCTTCAATTTTAGTTAGCTTAATCTGTTTCTAGGTCAATTTACTTTTCATTTTTAGATTAAGCAAATCATAAGCTTGCTAGATCACCTTTTCTTTTTCAAATTGAGCTTACATTGATCCTTTTTTTTACAAGCTTTTAAGTAAAACCAAGGGGAAACCCCCACTTTTTGAAGGCAACTTATTGATAAGCTCTTTTAGAGCTTATTAGTGGTTTTCAGCTTATTGTGCTTTTATTAAAGTTTTTCTCCCCAACTTGTTCTTTAACTTTGCTTTTATAAGTTTTCCTTAATAAGCATTTTTTAAATTTCAACTTATTTTTAGGCTTAAAGGGACTTAGGGTGTAATCGGGTTATGCCTCAGGGTAGGTTTTGTAACTTTCTCATTTGTTAGTTAACTCAGTTAATCCCCCGTTTGTCCTTTTGTTTTCACTGTTAGTCCTTTAGTCCTTGCATAGTTAGTCCTTAGTTAAGTATTTAGTTAGTTTTAAATTTTAATTTTAATAATTAGGTTTAATTTTTAATTAGTTTAATTAAAGTTTAATTAAAAAGTAAAAATTAGGGCTTTTATTTTTATAAAATTTCTCATCTTTTTCTTTTTCTAGTTAACTTTTTATAAAAAAATTTAGGCTTATATTTTTAATAGTTTTTATAATTTTTAAGCTTTTAATTAGTTTAAATGTTAGAAAATTCATATCTTAAAATCTAAAAAGCCAAAAATAGTGATTCTTTTTTTTTCTAAAATTTTCTTTTTACTTATTTTACCTAGGAAAAATATAATTTCAATTATTTGCTATTTTTATTTAGATTTAATTTAGTTCAAATAGTTTTTAATAAACTCAAAAATAATTAAAAAAAATGTTTTTCTTTTTCCTAAAATTTCCTTTTGTCCTATCTTAGATTTAGAAATTTAGTTTACATTTTTAGGAGTTAAATTTGGTTTACTTGCTTAATTGTCGCGTTTTATTTGTTTCCCGTTATTTGTTAAGTGCTTTAATTGTTTTTAATTACTTGTTTTTAATTAGTAGTTATAGAAAACCCAATCAATCTTCGAACCCATTCAAATCAGTATCCAATATCAAGCGAGGTTTCAATTTCTCAAATCGTTGGGAAAACGACCCGGGAAATCATACTTTTTGGTAAACATACGTAAATTATATATTATATATAATCCACAGGAAAATCATGACACTCCGTGATCCCAACATATATGTAAGGTGAGACCACATTATGCAGAGATCTAAGATAACGGCAACCATGGCGTAAATAAATCCCCATCATACAGTAGCATGATCATAACCAACATCGTAGGTTAATACTTAATACATCGTTTACATGAGTAAAAGAGTACAAGCTTTTTATTAACACTACCAACCGAGTATTACTCAAGTTTAGTGGGATATAATACAAAATAAGCTACACTGACAAATCTATTTGTCTATGGGCCAGGGTGCCTCTCAAGATTCTAGATGCTAGCCTCTTATGTTATCTTTAAGTGACTTAATATTCTTTGGTGATGATAAAGGTAGTGCAACAGCAACTCAGTAATGCATGCCTCAGTAGATGGTGATCGTAGAATATGGTATTAAATAGATATCCGTACAGTACGGGATTTGGTCTCAGAAAGCAAAATGATATGGTGTGGGTGGCCTAGGAGCAGACTCATCAGTCGTAACTGCCTCTGCATCCTCAGCTTGAGGGGACAGGGTCATCTGTAGGTACAGCAGAAGGGTCTGCTGAAGCTAGATGTTCCTCCTCCTCCTCATCCTCCTTATCCTTCTCAACATCATCATCATCGTTGTCATCATCAGATGACTCATTATCATAATTGTCTCATCCATCGGCAGGATGGTCAGCAGGATCCTCCTCAGGGTCCTCCTTATCCTCCTCATTATCAAGTCTTACTATGATTTCCCATCAAACTTGCCCAGGTGGTCAATGGTATTCAAGATGGTGACATGACACCCAAAAGGTCTTATATAGCTTATGATTGGTATTTTACCAGTTATAAGTTCATAAGGTATCTTATTTGGAGGCTTGGTCACTAATACCCTATTAAGGACATAACAAGCAGTACTAACTGCTTCAGTCCAAAAAGTGTTAGGTAAAAATGAATCTGCTAGCATAGTTCTAGCAGCCTCAATAAGGGTCATGTTTTTTCTTTTAGCAACTCCATTTTGTTGTGGAGTTCTGGCATTACTGTATTCCCTCTTGATCCCTTTTGACCCACAGAATTTAATAAAATCCCTGTTCTTGAATTTTGTACCATTATCACATCTAATAGATTTAACTTTTTGATTTAATTGGTTCTTAATTTATCTTATAAAGTCCTTAAGGATTCCACTAGTTTCATCCTTAGTTCTTAAGAAGAACACCCATCTAAACCTGCTAAAATCATCAGTGATAACCAGGCAATAAGTCTTATGGTTTAAGCTCCTTAAAGATGTAGGTCTAAATAAATCCATGTGCAGAAGCTGTAAGGGTTGACTAATATAGCTCACTGATTTGGCCTTACAGGGGGCCTTGTGTTGCTTTCCTTTCTGACAAGCAACACAAGTGTGATCATTTTGAAAAATCTTTGAAGGTAAACCTCTTACAAGGTTTCCCTTCACAAGTTTGTTTAAGTTTTTAAAGTTAACATGACCCAACCTCCTATGCCATTTGTTAAATTCATCAATTGTGACCTTTGCAATTAAACAAGCTAAACCTCAGAAGGAACAATGTTCTCTAGATTGAAACTGTACATATTGTTTTGTCTGTGGATTCTTAGTAAGACTTGATTTTCATCAGGTAACTTCAATTCAGGAGACAAAACAAGACATTCAGAGTTAGTGAAAAGAACCTTGTTCTTCTTTTCAAACATCTGTGACACAGAAAAGAGATTGAAATGCTGTAGTTCTTTCACAAAGCATACATCCTCAAAATCTAACTTTTCTGTTTTTATTTTACCTTTACCAGTTATGTAACCTTTACTTCCTCCAAAAGCAACAGGGCCACCATTAAAGTCTTGATATTCAGCAAGGTAGGCCTTGTTTCCAGTCATGTGCCTGGAACATCCACTATCAACAATCCCTTTGTTCTATAAAGCTCTTTGTGGATAATCCTGCACATTAAATAAAAGAGATTAGATTCTCTTAGGGACCCAAGCCTTTTTGGGCTTGAGTCTGCCTAGTGGATCTTTGAAAGTAGCACAATTTCTAGGACTTGATCCACCATTGTATTTGGAGACTTTGTGCCAGTAATGTCTTTTTGGTCTCCAATTACAACCTGCTGAGGGCTTAACAACAGTTTCCCTTTTTCCCTTAACAACACTAACTGCATTTACCTCAGCAGTATTAACCTTTTGTTTTGAAAAATTTGTTCTAAGTGTTGTTGTTCTATTAAATGACTTTCTAAAAGGTGAAACAGATTTATGAAAGCCAGCTTTTGGTCTAGCATTATTCACAATAGGCTTAACAGTATTAACTTTCCTAGCAGCATTAATTAGTACTGCCTGTCTGTTAAAATTATGCCTAGCAGTATTAACTGTGTTAGTACCGCTAGTTCTAGCAGTATTAACTGGAATCTTTCCAGTTCTAGTTAGTACTGCTTTTGGAACAAATTGGTTTTGATGATTCATTCTTTGCACATTGTTCCATACTGGCCTAATCTCCCTTTGACTAGACCCCTTACTCATCCTATTGTTTAATTCAGCTTGTTTAGCCATCCTTTTCTCATGAAAATCACAATCTCTAATAAGATGGCTAAAACTTCCACATACAAAACATGCCTTTTTGGTATACCCAAATCCCAAACCCAGTTTTTTAGACATTAAACCACTACAATCCTTTTTGTCAGGTTTAGGACTCTGACTACATGTGTTTTGTTCTATAACAGTTTGCCTATGAGTTTTTACATGCTTATCAGTATTAATAAAAGCAAAACTAGGTATTTCCTGTTCTTTTGTGGGTAGAGACACATGTTCATCTTCACTATCTGATTCATACTCCTCAATGATAGGAGCATCAGACCAAACTTTAGGTTCACTTACTACTTTGGGTTCATTGACAACTGGTTCAGGCATAGATTCATGTGTTTCTTCACTACAATTGGATTCACAAGAATTAAAGTCACTGCTTCTAGCATCAGATTCACTAGGTTTAGATTGCTTTGGACCATATGTAAATTGTGAGTCATCTATTTCTTTATCAGGTCCAGAAGGGATGTAGATCCCTGTCATTGGAGGGGGAACTGCATGCATCCCCTCTGCATATCTATCATTCACAGGACTATCTTCTATATCACTTGTCCTACTGACAAACACACTTTGGAAAACTTCATTTTCATAACTTAAAACACTTTTATTCATTTGATCACCATACCCAAGCCCAGCCTTATCCTTAGCACTCATCTGACTATTTAGCAAAATATTAAGATTTTTAGAAGAGTTGTGCCATTTTTCTACTTTAGCTTTTAAATCTTCTTTTTCTTTTTCAGCTTCTGCCAATAGTTTCTTATGGTATGTAAGGACATCAGTTTTATCATCTAAGTCAATTTTCATAAACCTTATCTTTTCCTCATACCAAAGTTGACTTTGTTGATGAGCAACTAATTGTGCTTCAACTTTCTTTAAAGCTTGAGTATATGCCTGTATTTCTATACTGGCATCTCCAAGTTGTTCCCTCTGTTCATCATACAATTTTTTAAGTTTAGCATAAGACTCTTTACATTCTTTGGAACAAGAAGTTACCTCTGTGTCTGAGCCTGAACTGCTGCAAGCCATCAAAGCATAGTTCTCTTGTTCATCTTCTGAGTGACTGGTCCAATCAACACCTTCTCCATCAAGAGTCACCAAAGCTTTAGAGTCCTCCTGTTTACCAGATCTTCTCCCATTTTCTTTATCCTTATTCCCAGTGTTCCAAGTATCTCTCCTCCTACTATCTTGATTCCCCTTGGATCTGCACTCTCTAGCAAAATGCCCTGTCTTGTGACAACTATAGCACTCGACTTTGGTTTTGTCAAAACCAACCGGTTCCTTGGCATCAAATTGTAGCTTTCTACCTGTCTTTTTGTAGAACTTTTTCATTCTCATGGAAATCATGGCTACCTGCCATTTCAAGTCCATTTCTTCTAAATCAAACTCATCAAGCTGTTCCAGATCCTCATGATCCAATTGTGGACAACTGGATTGATTTGCAAGTAAGGAGTATGATGAAGTATGTTCATATTGTGAGTTATGACCAGAAGAGTTAGAAACACCATAAGCGGTACTAACATCATTAGTACTGCTAGTGTTCTCTGAAACGAATGCCACATTCTGTGTGCTAGAGGATGATGCAGTAGAGCCTTTAACATCAGACTCAAAGACTCTAAGATTATTATACAGATCATCAAAACTGAGACTGTCCACTCCTGGCTTGGTCCTCATGATTAAGGAAACTTGAGACCAGGCAGAAGGTAGAGACCTAAGGAATTTCTGATTTGCATCTTCAGTTGAGACGCCTGCACCATGAATCTCTAGTTGACTCAGAAGACTCTGAAACCTGTCATAGCCTTTATGTAGCCCTTCTGAGTTTGATACAGAGAAGCCTTCAAACTGTTGCTTTAGAATATACTTCTGCATCTTCTTTGATTCATCATTTCCACCAAATCTAGATTTGATAGCTTCCCACATCTCTTTAGCATCAGTCATTTTATGAAATTTAGCAAGATGATCTTCTGGTAAAGCCATAAGCAAAGTGGTCCTTGCTTTTCTTTCTCTTTCTCTTGCTAAAATTTCTTCTGCAGTCTTAGGAGGCAGAACCTTTATTAAACCATTTGTATCAGTTGAGACACTCACGGGACCATTTCCTCTTTGAATAACTTCCCAGATAGGATAGTCTGTATGGGCCAAATAATGTTCCATTTTCATGGCCCATATGTCATATTCTCCCTTCTTGAGAATAGGAAGTTTGATGGTTGAAACAGTGTGAGGAGTTTGTTGTGTTGGTGTTTGTGATGGTGGTGGTGGTGGTGGAAAAGGTAAAGCCATAGAGGACCCCACGTTTTGGAAAATCAAAAAGCAACATTAACGTTGTATGATATTGTTCTTCAAGTAAAATAGAAATATATATTTTTTTTAACAGCAATTTTATTAAACAAAACTAGGAAGAAGCTAGCAATTACACAATGACAAAATTATGGATTTTAACCCAATCGTACCAACTAAACGACGCATTACATCTATACCTACACCAATGAAAAGACATAAAAACTACATCATCAAAAAACAACGCCTGCGAAGGAGGTTTAGAATCAAAAATGAGCTTATTACGAAACGACCATAAGTGCCACCACATTACGTAGAAAACACCTTCGAACATCTGTTTATGCATTGAAGAAATCCGCAGGTTCACAAGCCAATTATACCAATCTCCGTATGATTCGACCTCAACATAAGGAACATCCCACCAACGAGTGATCTTGCGAACAATTTGTCTAACCATGCAACAATAGAAAAACAAGTATCTAGATGTCTCCACCCCATTATCACAAATAGCACACATAATGGAATCAATATCAATACCTCTGTGTGAAACATTAAACCTCGTTGGAAGAGAATCTGTCTTAACCTTCCAAGCATGAACATTCACCTTTATCGGCACATATTTTATCCACCGAGTTTTCGAGTCAACATCCGAAAGCGATTTATCATCAATAATCTTTCTAACCGACGCAACAGAAAAATCTCCCGAGCTCTCCAAGTCCCATTTCCATCTGTCAGACATAGGAATTAAAGAAACATCATGCACCAAAGCTGACAACTCGTTGAATTGATCCTGCTCAACTCCACCCCTCGGATTTCTTCGAAAAGAATATTCCAAACTAGGCTGCGCAAGTTTCGCACCCACCGTGATCAATTTGCAAGATTCAAGACTATAAATGCGCGGGAACCGATTCTTAAGAGTTTTACCATCAATCCAAATATCCTCCCAAAAAACAGTTTTATCACCATTCCCCAATTTAACATGCATACAATCAAGTAAGTTGATACCTTTAGTTTTCAACGCGTGAGTTTCCCTTACAATATCCAACCAGCAGGATTTAGCACCAGATTTAACGTGTCCTCCAACATTACCATCGTCCCCGTGAATCGCCTTAACGACCCGCACCCATAACAAAGTATTTTGCGTATAGAACCTCCATATCCATTTAAACATTAGACCTCTATTTAAAGCAAATAAACTTGAAACTCCCAGGCCCCCTTTTTCTTTAGACGCCAACACTTTTTTCCAATTAACCCATGAAGCTTTGTTACTGTTAATATCATGTCCCTTAAAAAATTTACTACGAATAGATTCTAAAGTACGCAACACACTCAAAGGGGCTCTATATATCGACATGTGGAAAATTGGTATCGATCCTAAAACCGACTTAAGTAACGTTAACCTACCTCCAATCGACAACGTTTTCATCTTCCATTTAGAAAGCCGATTCTTCACCCGATCTATCACCTCATTCCAAGCATGAACCCGAGACATAGACCCTCCCACTTTCGATCCAAGATACGTAAATGGAGTTTTGAGAATAAGACATCCAAGCTTCGACGCAGCACCTTTAACCTTGTCGCTATCCACATTAACACCCAAAATTTTACTCTTGCTCATATTAATCCTTAGACCAGAAGCCCGATAAAAACATTCAAGAACATGAATTAAAGTAGAAATATTACCATCACACCATTGTCCCATGAAAACCGCATCATCCGCGTAAAACAAGTGAGAAATACTCAACGAAGAGCTTAGCTTAATACCATTAAACATTCCATTGTCCACCACCCGTTGAAAAGATAAATGTAAACTTTCCATGATTAGGATGAACAAGAATGGAGATAACGGATCTCCTTGTTTGAGGCCTTTGTAGAATTGAAACTCCTCCGTTGGACTACCATTAATTAGGATCGAACCTCTCGAAGATCTAAGGCAGCTTTGAATCCACTTACACCATTTTTCGCCAAATCCAAACTTTTTTAGAATGTCATCTAAAAAATCCCATCGAACCGAATCATATGCTTTCTCAAAATCAACCTTAAAAATTAAAGATTGTTTCTTTTTTGTCTTGCTCCATTGTAAAATTTCATTAAGAATAAACGGGCCATCTAAAATCTGTCTTTCCGCGATGAAGGCTGATTGAACCTCATTAACAATATCTCCCAAAACACCAACAAGACGATTCGCCAATATTTTTGCAATGATTTTATATAAACTTCCAATAAGACTAATAGGTCTAAAATCTTTTACCATGTTCGCATCCGGAATTTTTGGAATTAAAGCTATGAAAGACGAATTGCAACCTTTGGGGATATTACCATATGTGAAGAAATACTTAACAGCATCATACACGTCATTTTCAATAATCTTCCAGAATCGACGATAGAAGCCAAAAGTGAATCCATCCGGGCCGGGGGATTTATCGGTTCCGCAATCCCAAACTGCCCTCTTGATCTCCACATTAGACACTTCACTCTCCAACTCATTCTGTTGATCATAAGTTAGAGTTTTCGGATATCTCATATTAATAGTCGCCCGGCTAGCATCGGGCTTATCAAATCTACTACTGAAGTGTTGAAAGAATTCACCCTTTACCGCCTTCGGACTTTCAATCCAATTCCCATCAACCATAATGCCTCGAATATTAAGAATACTCCGTTTTTTATTCAACACGCCATGAAAGAAACTAGTATTTTCGTCCCCTTCGATAGACCATTTAACCTTTGCTTTTTGAGCCATTTCTGAAGAATGGATTTTGTCAAACTTTTGAATATTATTGACAACCTCCGTTCTTTTGTTAACAATCTCCTCATTACCATCACCTCTATCAATAATCGCCTCCAAAGCCTCTAGCTCCTCTTTGTATTTGGCTTTAACGTTTTTCACACTTAACATATTTGATTTATTCCATTCCCGAATCTTCGCTTTAAGGAACTTCAACTTCATCATCATATTTAACATCGCATTAGTCTTATCACACGGGCCTTCCCTCCAAGCGTCTTCCACTACTTTATTAAAACCTTCCATCTCATTCCAGTAATGAAAATATCTAAACGGAGTCGGACCGTAATCAAAAGAAGCTTCACGAAGTAATATAGGTCTATGATCCGAAAGGTATCTCTCCAACGTGATAGCATTAATGTTCGGACATGAGTATATTAAGTTTTCAGAAACAAGAAATCTATCTAGTTTACTCATCTTAGACGCGGATTTATGACACCACGTAAACGCACTACCACCTAAAGGAACCTCTTCCAAACCCGCATTTGTGATGAACGAATTGAACACATTAGCACCTTGAACATTAAACACCGACCCGAATCTGTCCGACTTATAACGCACCTCATTGAAATCGCCCATAATAACCACCTCCCCTTTCCATTTGCCAATCTCATAAGTCAGATAATCCCATAGCATCTGTTTGTCTCTACAATCATGAGGGGCGTAAACCGCAATGATGAGAAGGTCATTACCAGTTAGACACCACACACCCCGAATCATAACAAAATAGTCATTAACAGTGGCATTTCTTTTACGAAACGAATTGGGATCCCACACACATAAAATACCTCCCGAATTGCCGACAGAATCACTATGAACATAATCAAAAGCAAAATTCCCCCAACACATCTTTACGCTAAATAACTCCATATTTTCCATCTTAGTTTCTTGCAGAGCCATAAAATTCACCTTATTTTTAACACATAACTCCTTTACCCAATCTTTTTTAGCCTTTTGGGCAAGGCCTTGAATATTCAAGGACAAAAAATTCATCGATTCACCTCCTTCACTCCTTGTGATTCAATTATCTCTGTCATATTCGACATACACCCGTCCATCTTGTATCCCATAACTTGTCCTACTTTCACCAGTTCATCCATCAAATTCAGAATTGATCCACCTGTACGAGGTACCCCAGATTTTTTGAAATGACCTGAGCACACCGAACTTGATACATCTTCCTTTGAATTCTTGTTAACACAATTACCATGACCATCCTTGTTTGCCTCTTCCGCCTTATGATCACTCAAATTGACAAAGTTAACGCTTTTGGATTCCTCCGCATACATACCAATCTCTTCAGAACCCTCTTTTGGTGTGAAACCAGGAGGATACTTCATAGTTTGTTCCGAATTAATTTCATTCTCAGTGGTGTCTTTTTTCTTCTTAAGCAACTTGTATATATTAAATGGATCCTCCGAATTCTTTTCCTGCTTATCCTTATGTTCCTCATCCAAATTATTTTCTTTCTTTCCACTCTTCTCAAATAATGTTTCCCGGGCCTCCTCTACATCACTATCACCGCCATAAATACCCGTATCATGAACTTTAAATTCACCCTCCTTAGAGTCAACATCACTCTGTTCTTCATCATCGTTTTCTTCCATGAAGTCAGGAACCCATCCTGGAGTTTCTTTGGCACGAATCCAAGAAGTCTTACCACGAAAAATAATTTTAAACTCCTCAAAAATGTTCTTTTCTGTTTTCGTGTAGATACATAATCTCTTCGAATGAAAACACATCTCCTCCTGATCGTCAATATCTAATAACTCTCCCCACTTAGTCGCAATTCGTTTGAAGGTGTTATCCGTCCACAACTTAAACGGGATACCTTCAACCTCCACCCAAGCAATTCTTCCTTCATTAGTAAATTCCATCGTGGCTTGTTTCAGTTGAGAAAACCATGACCCAATACTCACATTGTCTTGGAATAGCTTCATAGAATCCTCTGAACCAAATTCCAATAAGACCCATAGCTCTCCCATGTACTGGATTTTTATATCAACAAATCCTTCATTACTCACTGCCTTCCTGAGATTAGCTAATGAAACGAATTGTTTCACCCTTCCAAGCAAGGATTTAGACAGGTCCTTTGACAACAGGCATTCATCGTTCAATACCAACGCAGGAGGCACTTCACTCTCCCTAATTCCGGATTTATTTTGACCTTTCACCACATGTACGTACGAATTACCCCCTCCATTAAAACCACTGTGTTCCTTAAAAACATATGAATTGCTGCTCTTACCTCCACCATCTTTTTTTGGTATAACATTTTTTTCTTTCAGAGGAGGTCTATGAAACCTAGCAATATTTGCGTGTAACTTAAAACGATCAATCCATACCGTACATAGGTTATTCACCAATCTCTCTTCATTGAAGACGTTAATGAAGCGAACAAATCCAAACCTCCTTCCATTTTTCGACCTCTTGGTAGGAATAAAGGTATCCACAACATGGCCGTACTGTTTGCATGATTGAAACAATTCCTTCGCTGAACACGACTCTGGGAAATTCGTGATAAATACTGACGTAGAAATCTTAGCCACATCATCCTCCTTTGTTCTGAAACTGCCCATAATAAGAAACAACAACGATCTCCTTGAAAATAAAGTTTATTGATAAAAAAACCACACGCACCCTTGGTGGTTTTTCTGTGGTGCGGTGGTGGATCGGTGTGGATCGGTGGGTGGATCGGTGGGTGGATCGGTGTGGATCGGTGGGTGGATCGGTGGGTCGGTGGGTGGCGGTGATCTGTGATCTCTGGCGGTGATTGTCTTTGCGTTTTGTTTTGTGATTGGCCTGAGAGTTGAAATAATCCAATTAGTTGATTCAATTCTGATGCTAAAATTTTGCAATTTCCATATGTTAATTTGATTATAAGCGAATATTACGACGAAATTTTATTAAGCTAGCAAAAAGTTAAAACAAAAAAATTTACAACATAGAAGTAAGAAGAGTTAGGCTTTAAAGTCAACCTACCTAACTAAATATTGTAGATCCACACCTACTATTAATCCATGTAAATGATTTCGTTAGAAAGTTATCAAAAATTACACTTTCTTAGGACTCGCCACTCCCAACACGCAATCGTTTCTATGCGCCTAAACATCCACCATAAGGAGTAGAATAAGGCTTGAAAAAAATATTTTTGCATCCTTTGCAAGCTAGCCGAGAGGATTTGGAACGACTAGTTCTTTATGGTGTAAGTGTTCAACGCAAATGTGTCGTGTCTTTTAGATGCCATCAATCTCGTGGATAAATTCATCTTAAAGCCCCGACATCGGATTTCTTTGACGTCAGTGGATCAAGCAACCTTTTGATGATAATTTTCGCTCCTAGCAACTTGTTAGGATGATTATTTAAGTGATGTTAAAAAATGTATTTCAATAATTACGTTATAGCTAAATAGTACGTTAATGAAATTACCCGAAATAAATTTGTCGTTTTAGTGTATGCCAAAAAATGTTAAGCCTCTTTTAATATGCATTTTATTTTTCAACTAAAAGATACAATTGACACCTTCAAACTTGGGCACAAAGATTTTTTTTTAAGTTAAACATATATCGGTATTTTAAATTTTCTTCGCATTTTTTTTCTTTTTGTTTTGTCGCGACTCGCGAGTGCCGAGTGGAATAAACAAAGCCAAATTGATACTACTTGACATGGTTGACATGAAGTTTTTCGTTTTAAATTTAAGTTTTTCATCGTTTTTATCTTTTGGACACTTGATGATATACATTTCTTTTTAATTCAAATAGGAACTACATGAACAATGAAAACAATATGAATGAGTAAAAAGTAATATCCGACATAATTAGGTGCTTAGAATCTTGAAACATATACTCTTTCCGTCCCAAAATTAAGATGTCTTAATTTAATTGTTCACTATTAAAAATAAAGAAAATTTGATCAACTTTACTATATTACAAACTTTAAAAAAATATTAATTAATTAGTTAAGAATAAAACTGTTAATTTGCAAAAAGTAAAAAAGAAAAATCAACCATAATTATGTTTTTCTTAAACTGTGTGTTTTTTTGTCGGAGAATAATAATTTAAAGACGAAAAGAGTACTTAAAATTATGCTCATATCCAATTGTTTATATTATGATTCTATATGTCCATTTTTTAATAACATGAAAAACGATATAGACAAAGTTACCAAGTCACCATGACTCATTCCATTTCATCCAAAATAGCAGTAGAGCTATTTTCAACATGCTTAATTAACTAATTACATATTTCTAGTCTCTACTTTCTTCTTATGTAACCAACTTATTTTTATGTTTGCATTCTCATATTATTTATACTCGACTAGATGCTCGCTTTGTAACCATCCTACTTTTTTTTGAACGGCAAAGATGGAATATATAAAAAAAAAGAGACTAGCAAGACGCTAGAAACTTAAAGTACAATAGAGTCAACAAAGAGAAATACATAACATCAAAAAATGATAAATATCTCCGAGACATTGAATAGCAGAGATGATTTTTGAAACTCTTATCTCATAATATTCCTAATGAAAAAATAATTGTGTGGGTTGCTAGACTTTGCCAATTATAGGTATGAGTGTTAGGTGCTACTCCAACTCCCAAGTGGGAGCTGTTGGATTATGGTAGTCGAACTAGCACGAATACATTACGAATATGTGAGCCTATTGGGGGCACACACGTTAATACACGAAGAACACGTTTAATACTTCACGTTTATAATAAACCAAGGACTAGAATGAACAAAACCCGAACTCCAAGGACATACCAAGGTGGCCGGTTTCCTAAGGAGTACAAGAGGGGTGTTTGTTCGTTTGTTGGGAAAGGAGAACAAGGGAAAAGGGGAGTTGTGGTTGAACTAGGACTCGTCTCCTAGTTGATCAAGGCTAGGGATGAAGGGCTATAAATACCCCTCACCCCATAGCTCATACACACGACTCACAACTTCTGAAACCCTCAACATATATTCGGTTCTCCTTTGTTTTCTTTATTCCACCGATTTCACAAAACCTTTCTCTAAGGGTTCTTTGGTTTTTCTGTTATTACTCCACATCCAAGCTCGATTAAAAACTCAAGTTTTATTCGTCCTTTCTTGTTTCCTACTGGCTCGACGTTACAAGTATTGAACACAAGGTGTTCGTGGTGGTTTTGGTTCGAAGAAGAAAAACCCTAAAGGGTTTCGGGTTGCTTAAATTCGGTCCAAGGGTTTGGTTGTTAGGGTTCCTTATAAACCCTAATTCGGTGCTTGTGGTTTTCGGTTACAAGTCAAAAGGTTGTTTAGTAATCGGTTTTTATACAAGTAGTTGGTTGTTCGTGAAGTTAAGCCTAGCAAGCTTAACGTGTTCGGTTGACGTGATTGTGTGAGCAACCGTAGAGACGATTGTCTTAGTCGCTTAACTCGTTTTCTTGATCAAATATCGAAGAGGTACGCGTTTCTTTTACTTCTTGTTTTGTGTTAACCATATGCTATTACTAGATCCAATCCGCTGCGTACTCGTAGTAACTTTGTTACTTAGATAATAAATCCTACAGTGGCATCACGAGTCAACTCGTTTTAGCTTTATGGGTTACACGTTTTTGTTTTAATTATACGCCTAGTTTACATGCCTATTATTAAAACATATGCTATGATCTGCTGCGTTTGATATTTTATTTATGTTTTACTAGAAAAATATGACAATAATATTTAGATTCTTGCCATAAGATAAATAAAATAAGAAGATATTGATCTTGAAAACTATTAAAAGTTAATATAGGTTAAAAATGAAAATTAAAATAGTTAATTTAGCTTACATGATTCCTTTTTAATTATTGTCTATTCCGGCTATAAGACCCACTCAATCACAATATGTGGTGAATGGGGCAATCTAGGCACTTTAGCAGAAAACCTAGTGAGGGTCTTATGGTTCTCCATTTGGGGAAGACTCGCGAGAGAACTCGGATTTTACATGTTTACTTGTATGCTTAATGTCATCTTTTAATTATGAATCTTAGTATGCATGATTATTTAATGTCTAAATTGTTTACACGCCTAATTAAATATGCCATATGACTAAAAGATGATGTTATAGTAGTCTATTAATTTTACACGCCTAATGCATGCTCATAGTGACCAACCATTTGTTTCGTGGAAAACTGTTTTTGTGAAAATTAATAAGACCTTAAACTGTTGAAACTTGTTTTTCATGAATTAAAAACTGGACGCTATGGACTCATGGGAAGTACGGCCCATCCACTAGAACAGACTATAAGAGAAGTTTAAGGCGGGTTGTTTTACGTAATTCCCTAAAGAAACAAGGTTTTTAATATGCTTCGCGCTGACCTATTTCTCCGCTTCTTTGCGAGTTCGATTGGAGTTACCGTGAACCATGGCATGTCACTACAGTGTCATCATTAAAAGTTTTTAAAATAAGTGTGACAAAGTTGTTTACATGCTTCTTTGTACACGTTTTGACACATTTATGTGAATACCCCTAGTAAAATTTTAAGTCTATGTCAGCCAACCTAGAACACGTGCAATTGGTTTGACCGCTTTAGTCAGACCTTAGGGCCCTACCAACCCATGGTGAATTTCGTGCTCTGGTCAGACCTTTGACTACCGTTGAATCCAAGATCAAAGAAAACATGACTACCGTAACATGTCCTTCCCCACGATGCAGAAGAGAAATAGTACCCAAAGTCTGTCAAAACATTGTTTCCAAAGAAATTCTAAATCAATGGAAGAAGGCTTTGTCTGAATTGAAGAAATTTAAGTGCCCGTATAAAGATTGTTCA
>BQNB010005426.1:53964-69694 GCA_026074375.1 Tanacetum coccineum | reverse complement strand
AAAACAAAAGTAAACATATAAATTATAAATAAACATTTTCAAGTTGGAATAAATGAAATGTCATAATAAATATGTGTCACCAACTAGAGACTCTCCCTCACATTCTCAAACACCTCACACACCATCAACACGATCATCAGAAGTAAATTCCCAAGTCACACCTAACACCTCAACACAATCATAATATCAAAGTGACCATGATTCAATTCAAATCATAGATTCACCGTCACACTTTGATCACACGCCATTAAGAGGTTTTAGAACATTAAAGGACTTATACGAGAACACCGACGAATTACTATTAGTTGAAGATGAACCCAAGAACTACAAGGAAGCATAACGGAGGTCGAGTTAGATTCCATCAATAGAAATAATACATGGGAGTTAACCACTCTACCCAAAGGACATAAAGCAATAGGCTTAAAATGGGTATTTAAGACTAAGAAAGATGCTAACGGAAATATAATCAAGCATAAAGCTAGATTAGTAGCAAAAGGCTACATACAACAGCATGGCATAGACTTTGAAGAAGTCTTCGCACCAGTAGCAAGGATGGAAACAATCCGGTTATTACTTGCCATAGCTGCTAACAATAAATGGGAAGTACATCATCTTGACGTAAAATCTGCATTTCTACATGGAGATTTAAAAGAAGAAGTGTACGTCACACAACCCGAAGGATTTGTAAAGAGACAAGACAATGGAAAAGTCTATAGGCTTATAAAAGCACTATATGGACTAAGACAAGCACCACGTGCATGGAACATAAAGTTAGACAACACTTTAAAGTCATTAGATTTCAAGAAATGTGCACTAGAGCAAGCTATCTACACCAAGACATCAAAAGACTCAACACTACTAATAGGAGTCTATGTAGATGATCTAATCATCACCGGCACACCTAAAAAGGATATCGACAAATTCAAAGCTCAAATGGAAGAAAAATTCGAAATGAGTGATCTAGGATTGTTAGCCTACTATCTAGGAATAGAAGTCACACAAACTAATGGTGACATCTTAATAAAGCAATCCGCATACGCGAGCAAAATTCTAAAGGAAGCTGGAATGATAGACTGCAACGAGACATTGATACCAATGGATCCAGGAACAAGACTAACGAAGATTACGGAAGGAACAATGGTCAATTCAACCGAATATCGAAGCTTAATTGGATGTTTAAGATATCTGCTTCACACAAGACCCGACTTAAGTTATTCTGTAGGATTACTTAGTCGTTTTATGCAAGAACCACGAGAGCAACATATGAAAGCTATAAGACAAGTACTACGCTATGTTAAAGGAACAAAGGATTATGGAATCACCTACAAGCATAACGGAGGAAACAAGATACATGGATACAACGACAGTAGCTACGGAGTCAACACTCAAGAAGGAAAGGGAACTACCGGCATAATATTCTACTATGGTGAATCACCAATCAGCTGGAGTACACAAAAACAAGCCACTGTAGCACTATCATCATGTGAATCAGAATTCATTGCAGCAACTGCAGCAGCAACACAAGCATTATGGTTAAAGAGACTACTAAGCAAGCTTACACATTCTCAAGAAGAGAAAGTTACAATACAGGTTGACAACAAGTCTGCTATAGCACTAATGAAGAACCCCGTATTTCATGGAAGAAGCAAACATATTGACACAAAGTACCACTTCATTAGAGAATGCGTCGAAAAAGAAGACATACAAATCGAATTCGTAAATGGAGAATACCAGAAAGCGGACATACTTACAAAAGCACTCCCGAAGATCAAATTCTTAACCATGAGACCAAGGTTGTCAAACTCGCGAGTTTACACGTAAGATCGTACGATCTTACGTGTCCACCTGATAAAATCGTGTAGGATCGCATCAGAGGTAGGATCGCAAGTAGGATCGTAAACTCGCGTGTAAGATCGTAGGATCGCGTGTCGATACGAGTTTACCAAATTACCAAGTCACTAACTTATTAAGTTACATACTTACTAGCCCATTACTTTTTTTAGGCCCAAAAAAAATAATACGAGTCCGCTGATGTCAGTAACAAGTATTGACGTTTCATTCCTAGATTTTCTAATCAATAAACCTAATTATCTACTTTCCCCAAATTGAAATTACATGAAACAAATTAGGGTTCTTCTTCTCATGTTCTAGTTACCTTAAGCAAAAAATTTCTTACAGGTAATTGTTGTTTTTTCTTTTACCTTTTCATAGTTTTAACTATTAACCTTTAAGTTTTAATTCAGATAGCTTAATTGTAGTGATACTAGTGAAGTACTTTGTTTTGAGACGTTTATTACGCATGTTATGTAATTTTATTCCGCTAAATCGTGAATGTGACGATTGAAACTTGACTTTTTTGTGTTTTACTTTTACTTTGGTATTTTAAATTTGAACTTTGACATTTTCAAGAGGATATTATATAAATTTATATTTGATGATGAGTAGAAATAAAAATAGTTTGACTCGTTTATCCGTTGCTTACAGAACATGATAAATTGGTAGGATCTTACGATCTCGATCCGATCTTACGATCTCGATCTTGCAAAGACAAAAACGATCCCAGGTGGGATCGCGATCTTGAAAGCCTTGCTTAGTGTCTTTAGGTGGTGAAATTTTTTAGGAGGAAAGAAATCTCGGGAATCAAACATCGATGGGGGTACAATAGCTGGTAGAGCAATAATAACTTAGGGTGGTGGAATAGCATCATATGCTTGTATGACCGTCATATACGGATCATCGTGAAAAGGTGAGATAGATAGTGAGGATAAAAGATCTTTAGTTAAATCATCTGAAGAGTCAGGAGAGATGTTTCTCGATGTGACTAGGGAATAGTCTGGTGGAGTAGGGATATAGTTAGGAGCATTTGTAGAAGAAAAAGCATCCTCCACATCGTAATCAGAATGGGTAAGGGTGGGTGTAAGAAGACATGACTGTAACAACTCAATAATGAATAACATAAGTTATTTATATAATAGTATAGTATTTTTACATACTATTCAGAAAAAGTAGTGGCATCTTTACAATTCAAGGAATATAGTGGCACGGAGGACATTGATGGCAAAAGAAAAGTAGTTATAGTTAAGGTTTAGACCTTGTTCTCTATAACCATGGCTCTGATACCAATTTGTAACACCCTTATTTTTACATATAGCAGCGGAAGCTAATCTGGGGTATTACTTCATAGTACAATAGTCATAATCATAGAAAACGACTCAAAAGAGACGTTGTTCAAAAGATACATTATCATTCATTAAAATCAGAGTTTTACAAAGGCAGGTCCCAAAATCTAGAAACATAAAATGTAAATGATAACAAGTTTTTAGCCATCTTCAAGTCCATACCACTCCACGCCATAAGTTGCTTTAATTACCTGAGATTGCATGCTAAAAAGGGCCAACACAATGGTTGAGTGAAATCCATAGATTTTTAATAAAATAGTGGAATAATAGTCATTTATAGAATCAAATACCGAGAAGACATACTGAGAATCATTATTCACATATATACTAGATGTCATTACCTGCATTAATACTAGGAGTCATTACCCGTATCAATACTAGGAGCCATTACCCACATCAATACTAGGAGTCATTACCCGCATTAATACTAGGAGTCATTACCCGCATCAATACTAGGAGCCATTACCCGCATACATACTAGGAGTCATTACCTGCATCAATACTAGGAGTCATTACCCGCATTCATAATCCACATCAATACTAGGCGTTATTGCCCGCATACATACTAGGTGTTATACCCGAATACATACTACATCACATATAACTTTAATTTGTATAAAACAAGTTTGGTAGCAATAAAACTATATCATATATATAAAACAAGTTAAGTAGCATGTATCTCCCCTAAAATATTTATAAAATGGTAAAAAGAGGGGCTATGGAAATCACCTTAACAGTATAGGGAAATCTGATTGATATCAAAGGTATATGAAATGAAAGTAACGGCTTTGTCACACGCAACCTGGGATATTATGTCAAGTCTTAGTTTGTTATGTTTCAAATATTTATAAAATATAATGTATACCTTTGATTGAATTATTATGGAGTATTGTATCACCGTTCGGGCCATCATAAGTCAGAGGTCATTCAGTAAACATTTGAGGAGTTAGGGCACTTTAAATCGTAAACCCAACAACTCTGTCAGTACGTAACACCGATGACACCTCTTAATATGAATCTCCCTAGTATTATGATACGATATAGATTCGAAACAGGGTTTTTAAAAGCACATTGATGATGAATGATATAATGGTTATAACATAATCAGTTTTATGCATTTTGTTCAATATCTAGAAATGATAAGCACGCCAAGCGTTAATTAAAGTCATGTCTTGTAATGTTTTGAAAATATTTTTATACTTTTAGAAAATGTTACATTTTAGACCCTTGAGAATGAAACATGGCAAAATATACCCTTGAAGTTTGCACTTTTACGAGTTTGGTCCTTCAAGTTTAAAAGATATACAAAGTAAACCTTTTACTTTGGAAAGTGACATAACAGATCCCTATAGTTATAACTTTGATAAAATGACATATTCAGCCCTTCTAGTTATTAATTTTAGAAAGTTACGATATATACCCCTTGCATGGAATACTTTTGCAAAACAAGTCCAAAATGTCATGCAAGCTTATTTTAAGTTTCTAATTAATATTAGCATGTTATAGCTTGTTAATATAAGCTAAAATATGAAGGTTTAACATAACGAAAGTTTAAAATAATGATTCGTTAAGCTAGGAAGCAAAATGGGTCAAATTAGGGTTTCAAAACGAAAACGCGCGGGTTTTAAGTTCAAATTCTTTCAAGACTTATCAAAGCACTTATTATAATGTTAGTTAAGCTTATTAGGATAGATTATAACAATAGTTTACAAGTTTAGCTTATAGATTATGCAAAAACATAAAATTAGGGTTTCGGGTGTACGGTTTTGGATCAAAAAGGTAAAACATATTGGTTTTTAAGTTCAAAGATTTATATGATGATTTAAGCATGATCATATGAACATTATAAGGGTATTAATACATAATATAAGCTTATGGAACCTGGTTTTGAGCTTATAGTTTAGAAACGGGTTGAAATCGGGACTTTTAGCTTCGATGCCTAAAATAATGACTCCCGGGCTTCGTTTCTTGGTTTCTTTTGCTTCACTTATGTTCTTGAGCCTTATTTGTACCTCTTAGGGTCTTATTAGAGCAAAAGATTGCTACTATTAAGGGTTATAGAGGAGGAAGTGGGGGATGAGTTCAAATGAAGAATTTATGGCTTTATTTATACTCGAAATGAGCTTGGAGGCCAAAGGAGGTTTTGTGATCAGGTTAGGACATGTATTAAGTCTAGAGGATGATGAGGAGAGTCTATGAGATGAGTTGTATAAGCTAGAAACTAGCTTTGAGGTGTTGGCTTGCCCTTTTGATGCCGCGGCTAAAGAAAGAAAGCAAAGAGACCATGTGGCCCATTTTTGTACTATAAATGAAGAATTTATTTAGGAAAGGTGCTTGTAAGAAGCTTAGGAAGAGAGGGGCTTGTCATTGAGGTGCTTGGTTGCAAGAAAAACTTTCAAAATGGGTCAAATTGCAAAGGTTTTGGGTTTTGGGTACTTTAGGGCTCAATTAGGGTTTTCTAGCTTGTAATTCGTGTACATTTGATTTGTAATGATAGATATATGTTCACAAGACTTGTATTAAGGATTAATAACAATAATTGATAGGTGGTTTGGGTTTAAAATGGGTGAAAATGAGTAAACGGGTCAAAAGTTCCAATTAGGGCTTAATTAGGGTTTTCTAGGTTTAATTTGCATATAATTGAAGTAAAATGATGAAATGATGATAGAATATGATTGATAATGTTGTAAATTAAGTTATTACATCTTATTTGAGTAATGATTCGGGTTTACAATAGATAAAAATCAAGAAACGAGTCATGGTTTAGAAAATAGCTTGGTTTAGGGTTTTTGGGTTTTGAATTAGGGTTTTGAGTGTAAAAATATGTATGAGAGCTTATGAGGAGAATAGTTTGGGTTTACACATTTTATATTGAGTATAGTAGCTTGCACAAAAGTGATGGTGAAGAAATTAGAATGAAAACAGAGGTAAAACGGCTATTTTGGAGATCATGCTTAATGACTTGTATATTGAGATTTTAATGACTTGTACTTTGACTTGGAGGGAATTTATATTCCTAATGAGATGTTATATTACTTGTACATATGCTTTAGTATCTTGTAAATTCACTTTAGATGTTAATTCTTTATGAAATTAGGGTTTAAAGGTATACAATAATGGTTTAAAGCCCGTTTTGATATAACGTTGCAAATGATACATTATATGAGTAATGTACTTTGTAATAATGATATTAAGATATCAACTTGATATGTTATGATGTTTTCTTGACATATAAATAGGTATAGATGGCATATGTAGGTTGCGTGAGCTCGTCTACTTTAGTTATGCAAGTTACATTGCATATCGAGATATTGGTAATGCAAGTAATGTAATAAAGCGAAAAATTTCCTTGTGAAAAAGTGATATATTATATAACAGAGAGATATTACATTGGTGAAATTTGTGGTTTGTTATAGTCTCCACCCCTTAAAATTTTTTTGTCTTGAGATTTAGTTGAATGATGGAGTGTAAAAGTTTAGAGATTCATATGAAGATAATATGAAGTAAGGGATTTGTTCGTACAAATGGATCACAGATTGAAAGAATGTTGTTTGTACATATGCCATATACTTAAGCCTACTTATTTATAATTTGTCACTTACAAAGAGAATCGTCCAAATCCTTGTAACTGAGGATTTATAAATGGTGGTTTATAATTTCCTTATTCAAATGAAGAAGCGTCCTAATTCATTTCAATAAGACGACTATAAACCATTTTACTCAAGTATTACTTAACACAGAATATAATATTAGAACATTGCCCCAATATCATAAGGATAAATGAGAAAATGATGAGATGATTGAACAAATCATAATCCGAAAGAAATTTAGAGACAATGAAGAGAAGGAATTTATTCGTATAAATGGATTATAGATTTGAAAGAAAACTATTGCTTAGTTCTTACAATTCCTTGTCAGATGACCTATCTTGTTACAATTCTGACACTTAATAGTGCAAGGTCCTATGTGATGCAGGGTGCACCTTGTACACAAAGGAAGAATTCCAAGGTACTTTTTAGGAGGCCTTGTATACTTAGTTGGGCTGACAGCATAAGTCCTAAGGGTTTCTTGTCTCCCATTCTGTTGTGGGTGGTGATCATGGTTGCGGTTGTCATCGTGATTGTTAAGGTGGTTGTTGTTGTCGAGATTATTAGGATAATCACTGTTGTAGCTATTATTTGCATAGTTGTTGCTGTTGATAGTGTTTCTTCTATCTTCAAACTTTTGTTTACGATCATTGGCTTCTTGTACCGAATTATGCTTGAGTATCTGATCCATAAGCCTTTGAGCTATGTTGGTGCCTTCCTCTAGAGTTTGTAGTTTTGAGGCGGTAACGTTTCATTCGATGCTTTGGGGTAACCCTCCGATGAAAGTTTCCATAAGTTTCTCAGTGTTTGGCACCATGTTCGGACATAAGGCGGCTAATTCCTGAAAACTTCTAACGTATGTCTTGAGGTCATACCCTTTCACAGTCAAATCGTAAAATTCATCTTCCATTTTCTTGACTTTAGTTCGAGGGAAATACTTATTGGTTAAGAGTCTTTTTAATTCGATCCAGGTGATCCTGTTGGCTTGTTCTATCCCAATAGGTTGGGCGTATGCATTCCACCAGGATAAGGCGTCATCGATTAGAGTACCAGTAGAAAATGTCACTCTGTCTTCCTTGACACACTTGCTATGAGAAAATACCGATTCAGTACGTTCAAACTATTAAAGGTAGATGTTCTCCCTTTGATTGTATTCATAATAGCCCTACAAGTATGCAAAAAGCTTCTTCCAACAACAATGGGCACATCATGGTCCACGGGTACGTCTAAAAGCAAGAAACTACCAAGTATGGTAGTGACACCTACTTGGAAAATTACACCTATCAATCTTCCCATAGGCTCCTCTTTTGAATGGTCAAGCATAGTGATTTTGTTTCTTATTAGCTTGACTTTATCTCTTCCTAACAATTCATAAATTCTATAAGGCATTACATTTATGTTGGATCCGGTGTCGACTAAGGCATGACACTCGTATTTCCTTTCTAAGCAAATTGGTAGAACAAACACTCTGGGATCATTCTTTCTTTAATTTCCTTCTAACCTTTGATCAAATATTCTCCCATCATTTTTTCTTCAACTTCAAACTCTCCATCTAACTTAAGCTTATCAAGTAGCACTCTATCGAGTAACTTCTTATGCTTGTTTCTATATTTCAAGGTCTCGATAATTGGCCTCTTTTCATTTAGTATCATAATTTTTTCATAGAGATCTTCTTCAATTTCTTCTCTATAAAGTTCGTCTTGAGTACGGGCTCGGTTAATAGTGAGGGAGGATCCCTCACCATCATATCTCATCTTGTAGGCCTTACGTGGCCTCTTTTTGTCTTTTGAACTTTTCCCCATATCTAGTGGTGGAACGTCACTAACATCGATGCTAGCAAGTAGAGCATCTAGCTCATCAATCAAGTCTTGAAAGAAATTAAATTGGGCCAAATGGTAAGTATACCATTTCCAAAATCAACCATGCCTTTAGTGAGCCTAAGGAAAGAATGTCTAAATATCACACTTGGTTCAACATTGTCTTCCTTCGGATTAGTAATGAACTTAACAAAGTAGAGTTATCCTTTTTGAGCAACAAGTAACTCTCTTTTTACAACTTTCTCACCATCTTTTTCTTCATAGTCGAAACAAAGTTTATCAGTGAACTCATTCGAGATCATGTTCTTCTTATATTCCATGCCCGTTTCACCATCATAAGCATTCAAGCCATTTAGAAAACATGGCGTAATGTAACGTTTACTAACTCCCTCCATTTCCATTCTATGGAAAGTAAATGTTTTTACTTCCTTTTTCTTACCACTATCCGCGGTATCTTGATATTCAGGACCATCCCAATTTCCTTCACTTTCAATTCTGTCATTTAGCAAAATTCTGTGTTGCTCACCCATACACAAACGTCCAATACTAGTGTTCATGTCCATTTTTATCTTAAAACAACACAACATCAAAATAAACATTAGTGGGTTAGTACAAACAAAACTAAATAGTATTTTGCAGTCAAGCAACATTAATAAACACTTAAAAATTAATAAACGGATTGGTTTCCTCATAACAAAATAGATACAAAGATTCTGTAAACATTCATGCATAAAAGTGCGGCACATTTCATAAGAAGTGCGGCGTACTTCCCTTGGTTTTTCGAAATTCTCTAGAAAAACCGGCTGATGTCATCAAATAACGTCTATTTCATAGCATCATTTATCCTATATAAATCGCTTATTTTACATTATTTATGCATGAATTGGTACTTAATTGCTTATATTTGTTATTTGCAGTAATTATGGAACAATTGGTGAAGTTTAGCTAAAAGGCACACATTTTGGAGCTTAAACAAAGAAATCAAAAGTCTACTGTTTTGACACCCAATACGCCATATCCATCAAGGAAGATACGGCGTATCTGTGCCTTGACTTCACAAGTAACCACGAAGACTCAAAGATCAATACGCCATATCTAGGAGAAGCTATACATCGTATTCAAGTGACGGTTGAAGAATATTCTAGAATATAATAATCGTGGTCCCCACTCTAAAAACCCCAATACGCTGTATTAAGAAACTTCAATACGGCGTATCGACTTAATTCCAGATGACTATAAATTAAAGACCCTAAATACGAATTTAGGTGTGCAATTATGGTTTTAACAACCAAGTTTGATTTTCAGAGGAGAAAAGAAGCAAAAAGGTCCTACAAGATGCTTCAATCCATAGGAGAACCCTCATAATCGTCTATACTCTAAATACGCGTTCGGTTTTTGGTATCGTTCTGATGTGTTGTAATGTAGGTTTGTTTTTGGTTATTCAATTTTTACATTTATATTTTGCCGACTTTACCTAAAAAACACTTTAACGGGCAATGTACCCGATCAGATGTAGTTTCGTTGGTAAGTAAGGTGTCGATCACTAAGAGCGAGAATGTTAATCTTTTATTCTATCAATATTTTGGTTAACTAAATTAAGTTAATTTAAACTATGTTAATTCTAACCTATGTTAAACCTATGTTAAAGCTAGTTCTAACGGATAAGGAGGGTTTTTAGTCTGAGAGGCTGGCACAGGTTTTGTGGTAACTTAGATCAATTTAAGACAAAATAACACACGCAAACAGATAGACAAAAGATAGAAGAGTGGTCTAGCCAAATATAAGAAAACTGTATTAACCATGATTAATCTAATTAAAATATTGGTTTGTTTATTTAGTGCAATGAGTGCTTATATCGAGGCGGCATATCATTCCAAGATTTAGGCGGTACTTCTTCCTAAAACCTAGACACGTAGAATTCTGTCACAATTAAATGCATCCGCATAAAGCATCCTATTTGCTTACTATAATCTATCTTAGGAGAATAATAATGGTGATCTTATTAAACCCTAGCTCATGGAGACTTTACCCACTTACTACTTAATGGCAATTTATATTCTAGTAGTTCACTGTCCAAGTCTTTACCAAAGGAATCAGTACGTTATTTGTTGATCCCAGGTCACCTGCTAGTCTAACTTGTTCACATAAACCAATGGTAAAGATAGGGCATTATTTGTAAACCTATTGTTCTAGATATATAAATGATGACATCAAATAACGTTACATTTATACCATCATTTATCCCAAGTAAATTACCCATTTTATATAATTATTGCAAAGAATTATTATTTAATTTGCTAAAGTTGTTAATTGCAGTAATTATGGAGTACATTGTGAAGACAAGCTAAAAGGTGCACATTTTGGAGCTTAAATAATGATATTTGAAGATTTGCATATTTCTGACTACATACGCCGTATCCAGCTGGTCAACAGTCAAAGATCCTGCAGTAAATGTGATTGATAACAGATTATTACTGATTGATTGAGAACATAGCGCGCACTCCAAGGAATTCACCTTATACGTCGTACTGACCTCATTCAATATGGCGTATCCACTCATTTTTAGAGACTATAAATAGAAGACTCAAAAATGAGTTTTTAGTGTGCAAAATCATATTCTCTATACCATAAACATAAAAGTCGATTTTCTAAAGTGAAAAAGAGTAGCCAAGGTCAAGAATCGAATCTAATTCCATAGAAGACACCGTGTAATTCCTATACTCTTGTAATCATTTAATATTTGGTATCGTTCGTTAACACATTTAGTTTACCTTAGTTATTTGATTACACTTGTATTATTACAATGGTTATGGGCTAGTACCCTTGGGTATTAGCCATCTTAATGAAGATTTAATGTTTGGTTTGTTTAAATCCCGATTGCTTAATTTATCATTGATTTTTTAATTATGTTTATCACCTCATACTTGTCTATGTGCTTGAATATGCAAACCATCATTCAACTGAGTCTAGTGAGACTGACCAAGTGATCTAGATATTGGGATGGCTCTCCATATCACGTTTTATATATCTGGACCAATAGGATCACAAATAATGCCCTATCTTTGCCTTTAGATTAGTGAGCTTAGTTGGACTGGCAGGTGACCCTTTGAACCAACCAAAACGTTCTTAATCAATTGGTAAAGACTTGGAAAGTGAACTACCAATATATAAAATGCCGTCAAGCAGTAAGTGGGTAAAGTCCTGATGGGCTAGGGTTTAACAAGATCACCATTGCTTTAATCCCTAAGATAGATTATAATTAAACTAAAATGATGCTTTATGCGGATGCGTTAATTGTGACAGGATTCAATGTGTCTAGGTCTTAGGAAGAAGTACCACCTAAGTCTTAAGAATGATATGCCACCTCGAAATAAGCACTCATTGCACTAAATAAACAAACTAACATTTAATCGGATTTAATATGGCAAACACAGGTTTTCTATCATTTGGCTAGACCGCTCTTTTATCTTTAGTTTATATTCTTGCGTGATTATTGTGTATTGAATTAATTTTAGTCACCACCAAACCTGTGCCAGTCTCTTAGGCTAAACCCCCCCCCCTTTATCATTAGAAATAGGTTTAGCATAGGTTTAACAGGTAATTAGAATTAACTAGACTAATTCGACTAAATAAAATATTAATAGAATATAAGGTTAACTTTCTCGCTCTTAGTGTTCGTCACCCTACTTACTACGAAACTCCCTCTTGACCGGGTACACTTCCCGTTAAAGTGTTGTTTTAGGATAAGTCGGCTAAATATAAATTTAAAACTTGATAACCAATAAATACAACCCTCACTACAACACAGATCAAGTTTTTGGCGCCATTGCCAGGGAGTGAAAATTGTTTAATCTTTATTCTTCTTATTATTTTTAACCCTTAATTAGCATAGCTTAGAATAATCTAATTCTGTTTGCATTGATTAATTGTGTGTTTAATTGTTTGTTTAATTTTTCGCATTATTTAATTGTTTTCAAAGTACTCTTTTTGATAGAACACCTGATACGACATATCCACCAGTTGGATGGGACGTATCAAACTTTCTACCCAGATACAACATATTGATTTATGCAGTCTAAACAATGTATCATGTTCTTCCAAACAATATGGCGTATTCTGCAATCTCAATACGACGTACTGACCCTCAACAGATCTATACGGCTGTTACACCCCGTCAGTGGCGGAAACACGGGATGCGACGATACCGTTCATCGCACAAGATACAAGATCATTTATTTTACAATTTACAATCATGAAACTTGGGTTTACATAAATTTTACAAGTTAAAAACTTAACAAAATACAATAATCAAAACCATCTTGACCCAGTCCCATTGGGTTACATCTTTTCTCTTCCAATACCATTCACATATTTTTATTTGACACACCTGAAAATGATACTCAAAAACATCAACAATAATGTTGGTGAGCTCGTAGGTTTGACCTTAAACCCAAAAGTTGTGCCAATATCTCAAAAAAATGGACAATAGTGCTATATGACAGTGAATATATGCAAACAATCTAGCATCATCGCTAATCAATAACCATATCTCACTTACGCACCTAAAGGGCCTACCAGCTGGAGCACTAAAATTAGGGCAGGACCACACACAAACCAGGGTAGGCGTACCCATCTGCTCTAATAATCACACAAATATTAGGTAGGCGTACCCATCCGATCTAAACAATCATACAAATACTGGGTAGGCGTACCCATCCGATCCAAACAATCATGCAGCACATAATATTCACATAGCAGTCATAAGCACATATCTTGTCCCAAAAACAAAACCACATTTCGCACAGTATAATTCAAAACAGTTCAAAACACATTTGAGTATCATTTTCCCTCAACGGAAAAACAGTAGAAAAGTGAGGCTACGAGAACTCACCTTAATCAGCAATCAAAAGCAACCGCACACTCTCAAATAAGGCAAAGCACAAACAATCTCTATGCAAGCGCACAATGTACCCGACAACGACCTAATATATACTCGCTTTATTAATACTCGTACAAAATTATCTTATTGTACAAGTGTTCGTCTTTACTCACTCAAAATCCTCATTTTCATCCCAAACTCCCATTTCAAATTTATATCATTCCAAACTCGTTATCTCATACCGTTAACTCATTACAAAAACCGTCGTCTTATTACCAAGACTTTATTTTGTTATCAAAACTTTATCTCATATTATGGTTGTGTGGTAATTACGTGAAAACGACTCAAAAACACAAAAACACTTGTGGCCACAGTGGACATCAGATACAATACAGCTCAAACGCCTCAAATCGTTGAAACGATACGAACGACCAAATACTCTACAGAAATCTAATGGAAAAGAACATAAGCAAGAGCTCGAAAGCCGACGATAAATTATCCACAGTTCCGAATCGATACTATATATATATATATATATATATATATATATATAAAAATAGAAAAATATATAAATTATATATCTGTAGCATATATATTAATCTTAATGTATTTAATTATGTTATATATTTAAATATATATATATATATAAATACTTAATAATTTAAATAAAAATAAAAATAATATTTTATTATTATTTTCGTCTTATTATCGGGCTACCAGGGTATTTACAACGTCTCGTCATTATATATGTCCATGACCCGTAGCTTTTACCTCGACACTAAACCTTCCATAAGAATCATCCTTCATTTCCTCAAATAAAATCGACACAACGATTATAAATATTAAATATTCAAGAAAAGGTTTCGAGAAATCACATCTTTCGTCTTGCATTAAATTTTTAAGTAAAATAACTATTTATTATTAAAATCTTAAAATTTTTACCCCTTTTAAGCAAATTTTCTAAGTATAAATTTCTTTCAAAAATTCGGCATGACCCGTACGTCTTTATGACTTTTTCCAAGGTCTTAAACCTTAATCCAAAAAACTTTTCACAAACCCGACATTTTCCGACAAACACAATATCAATACTTTCAACACGTTTTATCAAACCCTAGCAAAATAATCCCTTTACATTGGACAAGTCCAACAAAATCCCTTTTAGTCCAACATAAATCCTTTAGTCCATTTATAAGTCCACTAATTTATTTACTTGTTATTGGGCCTTATGGCCCATTATGGTCTTTAAGTAATTAGCCCGATAGCAAAACTTAGTCCATACCTCTTTACATAAGTCCAAAAATATAACCAAACCCAATAGACCTTAAGCCCATTAAGCCATAATAAATATAAGTAGAAATCCCATATTCGTGGCATCATTAAGCCAGGACAATAAGCTATAAGCTCATACTATCATATATTTATAATTCAAAAACCAAATAAGCCATAAGCTTATCACATAAGCCGAAAACATAAGCTTAAAATAAGCCGAAAACATAAGCTTTAAAAATAAGCCGAAAATATAAGCTTCAAAAATAAGCCGAATCTAATAACCAAATCCAAATCCAATAACCAAATCCATTTAACCAAGTCTAATAAGCAAACCAAGTGGGCCAAGCCCACCTTGGTGCTGAACCAAACAAACAAACAGACCCTTATTGGGCCAAGCCCAAGCCAAGAACAAACATACCCAAATAAGCTATAACCTTCAAAATAAGCCCCTTTTTAGCACTTTTATAAAATATAAAATTACCACAACAACCATTTTATTTAAACTCAAAAATCCTTTCTTTCCTTTCTCTTTAAGCCGACGCACAAACACCCCTTTTTCACATTTTTGTTTCCAAGATTCTATTTTTAGGACGATCAACTTGTAGAACTAGTGTTTTAACACCATAATAGCCACAAAAGTACAACTTTTAACAAATTTTAGAAAACTTACAAGTTTGGATGATCTTGGTTCGGTTTTGACGCGAAATGAACAAATTCGTATACCTTTTATCTAAGACGCGTCTAATAACTATCAACCCACTATCTATTCTTAACCCGTGTTCTTGAGAAAATCTTCAAAATCTTTGTTTTCCTCTTCCTTATGGTTCGTCCGAAATATAAAGAGAAAAAGAGAGATATAAACTTTTTTGTTATTTTGAAAATGAGAGAATGAATGAAATGGTTGAGGTAATGGTGGGTATATATAACACCCTGTGTTTTCAAGTCATTGACGACGTCGATAAATCTACTATTTATTTTTAGTGTTGTACGCGTTTGCTT